>CAUJNA010001835.1:978216-1032896 GCA_963377175.1 Effrenium voratum | reverse complement strand
TTTGCAACAGCTGTTCCACAACGTTGGCAGTTATTTGAACCAGAGGTTCTCACGTGTTTTCCTCACGCAGGTGTCCCGGCGCTTTCCGCTGAAATAGCCTTGCAGCCGGGATGGAGCACCGCTCTATATGGTTTTTGGGTTCGCGTTCGCGAGGAGTTCCAGGATGGTGGCGGCCTTCAGAACCCGAGCGGCCTCCGCGAGGCAGCGAAGCGCTGGCAGAAAATCCAGTTTTGCAGGGGGCTAGCGGCGAGGATTTTTCTGCACCTGGACAAGCTTCGAGTGGGGCTAGTGGCGAGGATTTTACTACACCTGGATATGCTTCGAGTATACCTCCAGGCGGCAGGGAGTCTTCAGCTCAATTTGCGGGTGCAAATGAATTTTTAGGCACTGAACTGGCAAGGGAAGCGAGAGAGAATTCGGCGGCTAGAGGCTGAGGCTCCCCAGCCGGAAGATGTGGATACTGGTGGGGCTGCCAGAATGCAGCCCGTGCCCGCAGATGCACCCCCGGCGGGTCCGGTGATGCGACCGGTTCCAGCGCCTGTTGAAGCACCCTTGGATCCATTTTTGGGAGCAGTAAGCCAGGCTGGAGTCTTGCCCGCAAGAACGAGGTGGACTGCAAGGCGTAGGCAACAGCGGCTGGAGCAGGAAACTAGAGGCAGCCTGGCGGTCGATTATAGCACGGTTCCTATGAGCAGTACAGCTATGCAGGCAGTACCTTCAGAAGCGAATGAAGTGTCTCAAAGTTTGGATTCCACGCTCTTGCATCTACCGCGCGAATGGGTGATAGTCGGCCTGCTTCAGGCTCGGAGGATGAAGTGGAATCTGGCCCGATCTCAGATGTTGCCGAACAAGATGAGCCAAAGGAGAAGCGTGATGCGCAAGGAGACGTTGGCCACCCCTCGCATTTTTCTGGCCAGGTATCCCCTTCACGGTCAGCGGACCAGCATCTAGATTTTTCAAAGACCGCATGGCCAGCGTTGTTGCATTGCTCGCGGGGCCGGGGTAAGACCCGTAGATCCGAATCGCTGAATGGGGGCATTCCGCCCAGACCGCTCAGGTCGCAATCCTCCTGATGGACTGGCGGATTTATGCCCACAGAAGCCAACAGGAGCTGATTACCCAGAGCTATTGTGTGAGCAGTTTCCATGCGCATTGCATAGCAGACCAGCAACGTCGATATTCGCATTTTTGGAAACCTACTCTCCACGCGCTACTGGGTCGTGACACAGTTTGCCCGGCATCGCCAACCTCAGAGCCAACCAGTTCATACTGTATTCTTGCAGTTTTTTGGCATTCTCAGCCCATGCAGACGCGTCCTGGATGCCATGCCGCCCCAGGGGCAGCAGTTGTTGTTCGCCTTCTGGCCAAGAGGGGAATTTTGCGGGGCGAACTATTGGCAGTGTGGTTTTGAACGGGACATCTGGTACCGGAACAATGCGGGGAGTGGATCGAGCACACCCAGGTAGAACAGGTCACGTGGGTGTGCCCGGATATCCTTGGGATGTCGTGCGCGGACAGTGCGAGTAAGCTACCCACTCTGTGTTGTAGAATGCTTGGTGCGTGCAGTATTGGTGGATGTTGGGGTTCAGCTACGTGCAGCGCTTGGGTTTTTCAGGGGGCAGGAGGACTCTACCTTGGGTCAGCTACGCGCAGTGCTTGGGATTTGCTGTGGCGCATGCAGTATTGGAGGATGTTGCGGCTCAGCTATGTCCAGCGCTAGGGCTTTTCCAGGGTCAGGAGGAGGTGGACTCTAACTTTCTCTCGATGGCAATGCCGCTACGTGCAGAGGACAGGAGGGCTCGGTCTTCCTATTGATTACAAGCAGTGCTGGGGATGCACTTCATCAGGGGAGGGCGAATCTTTGTACACCACCATCACTGTTAAATTTTTGGCGGGTGTTGGTTTGGCTGTATGGCTTTTATCGAGATTCAGACCACCCTCCCGATTTTTAGGGGCAGGAGGACTCTACCTGTCTTACTGGGGTGCATGCAGTATTGGAGGATGTTGTGGCTCAGCTATGTCCAGCGCTAGGGTTTTTCCAGGGGCAGGAGGAGGTGGACTCTAACGTTCTCTCGATGGCGATGCCTCTACGTGCAGAGGACAGGAGGACTCGGCCTTCCTCTCGATTACAAGCACTGCTGGGGATGCACTTCATCAGGGGAGAGCGAATCTTTGTACACCACCATCACTGTTAAATTTTTGGCGGGTGTTGGTTTGGCTGTATGTCTTTTATCGAGATTCAGACCACCGTCCACGTCATCGAGGCTGTGTTGAAGAATGCCAGCAAGTCCATGCTTAAAAGCGGGTGCGGTAACTGACCCTCCAACGCTTGGACGAGTGGCGGCAACACGTGCGTAGATGGCAAGGGCGACTCCTCTCAGGACACGGACTGCGTTGCTTAGGTCCTCCTTGTACTGCTGAGTAGGCGCTTGGCAAGACAACATGCAGCCAGGCAGAGTTTCGCAAGAGCTCGAGCCTACGACATGGAGAGCGCTTACAAGCAGTTCCGCGTTGCAGACAGACAGGGGCCGCATAGATGGGAGGTGTGGGGCCCGCTTTCTGGGCGGACAATGGTGCACGGACCCAATGCATTAAAGTTGGAGGATTTTCACTTGGTGACTACTCCGTTTCAAATCGTGGAACATCGCAATGCGGAAATGGTGACAAGGCATCTCGCTTGGACAGTGGAGCTCGAACTCCTGGGGCTTCGACTCGAGGACTTTCTCCAATGATGTCGTATGGGTGAGCCACACAGAAGGCAGACGTAGGATCTGGCGCAGAGCTCCAGCTGGAGCTCAACCGGGACTCCCTGCCTTCGACATAGCTGAGATCTTGAGGGGAAGGACGCTGGGGTTTGAACCTTTCGTTTTGATGGGTTGCCCTCGCGCCACCAGGCAAATCGGTTCACCGCGCCTAGTGTGACTAATGCAGTCACTCCTGAACGTCATGTTACTTCGGACTGGCGTATGGCAAGGGGCGCATTGGCCGGCTCGTAATAGCAGACACCCAGTTTTTTCCCTCAACCGGAAAGATACCTGTGCTCGTGGTTTTTCAGGCATTGGAGCTTGATACTAAGGGGGCGCCAACTTGTGCACTCCTTAACACGAGGAGGCCCCAAATGCATAGGTAGCGGCCTGGGCTGACACTGACCTCTACAATACCATGGTGGCCGGTTACACATCTTGGGAGGCCGAGATAGGTTGTCGAGCCTTGGTTTGTGAGTGCCAACATGTAGCTAAGTGTCAGATGATCCTTCCGGGTTGGATTTTCGGAAAATCCAACGGAGTGCCGAGCAGTTTGCTGCTCAGTTTCACGTCGTTCAGGATCCATTTGCATGACAACTGAAAAGAAAGGGACGCAACTCCGCAGGGAAGCGTGTGCTCTTCCTTTGTCAGTTGTGGGGGGGCGGAGCTGCCTGGTTGTGCTATGTGGGGCGCACGGCGGACCAGGAGCTTGCCCCACTTGCAAATATGAGATCAGAATGATGTGATATATACTTCTATATTGGCCTTATATTTGAAGGCAGTCGCTATTTGCATTTCTTCGCTTGGTGCCGTCAAGGTTTGTTGAGGATGAGTTTCCTTAACCTCACCTGGTGTACCGGTTGAAGTTTGCAACGTGTTTGCTTATGGAACTGATGATGCGAGCGTTTTCCTCGAAAGGGAATAAGCCAGATGCTTCCCCCTAGAAGATTTCTGAAACCCACCATGCCCGCAGCAGCGGTCACGGCCATGGCAAGTTCTGTCAAGCGACTACTTGTCAAACGCATGGTCGAGACCTCTTTGGCAAGGAGGAAGCCGAAGCTGGGATGAGCCGCCGGCGGAACCGGGACGCGGGTGGGTCTTCAGGGACGATGCCCCGGACCTCGGAACACAAGGTTAAGACTAGGGTCTTTGATGAGTTCCTGGGTGAAAGTTTGAATTCCTCAGCTGGGCTCAGAGAGAAACTGGCTGTGCAATCCATAGATGAGCTCGCTGCTCACTTGCTCTCGTCATTGATTCGACAAGCGGCAAGTCAATGGGCAGTGGCTTGAGCAGGACATATGTTCTCACCTCGGCTTACAAACAGCATGGAATGCATCCCTCCGACGGGGATTGGGCAGGCTCGCTGTCAAGACACCTTCGAGTGAACTGGCCTTCCTTGTGACAAACGCTATCCGATTTATCCCCTTTGGTGCAGTGGGTGGCGTTGGTGGGTTGCTTCGTATTTCAACTGCATTGACGCTTGCAGGCCTCAAGGGGCCCAAGCTATGGTGGACGAGCTTTCACGATGCCTTCACAGTTTTCTCAGACGCACGTGCGATAACGTTTGCGGCGGTAAAGGCTGAAGCGCTCTTCGACCGGTGGGGCGCGCAGTTTACAATAGCTAGCAGAGAAGCAGTGGATTTTTCAGCCACGTGAAGTTGTTGGGATTGCTGATGGGCCTTGACTCCATTCTTGAGAGGGCACATCCAAATCATGCACACTCCTGAGCGCGAAGCAGAGCTTGTTGAGACGTTGAAGGGAATCTTCGAAGCGGGCGAACTTGCATGCAAACATCGGGGCAACTTCGAGGAGTGCTAGTTAGTCTTTGCAGATTGCGCTTGCGAAGGTGCACACGTTACTTCTCTAAGACTGGGAGCTTCGCGTGCGGGATCCAAGAATCCGATTTGTGAGCTGGAGCTTTTTGCCATTTCTCGTTGCTCAGCGGCTTTGGAAAGCATTTCTTGTTTTTCCTCAGGTGGTCTATTTCATGAACCATGAAGCTGCACAAGCCGCTTTTATTCGAAGGGACAGGAGATGCTTCTTTGACACACAGCTGAGTTGTCGTGAGCTGTCGCCTCGAAGCAGACCTTCAGATTAAACCTTGGTTCGCCCGTTTCCCCAAGTGTCTTTAACCTGGCAGAGTCGACCAGTGGTTTGGAAGGCGAGGAGCTCCAAGCGCTGGGTCGCACACAGGACAAAGTGGAATGGGAAGCTGTGCCTGAGTTTCCCCCTCGCAAGTGAGGATGGGGGGAGGCTGCGGGCTCGGAGACGAACTCTCCCCCGTTTGTGCCTGTGTGCAAAAAGAATCAGCTGAGTGTTCTGCCTTCTCGTGCATGTGCACTGACGTGTGGATGTGGAGAACACCTGTTTGTTTTGACTGTTTGTCTCTTTACGTGGATAGGATCCATGCGCTAATGCGAGGGTCGTTAAGGGAAAATAAGGGTTATGCATTTCACTGGATGCCTGGTAAACTACCTTTCATGGTTACACCAAAGCAGGGATTCGTGCACTTACAAGTCAAGGACGACATCCCATACCTCGTGAGTGATGGTAAACTTCGGAGTAACAGACATCGCCCTACGATAGACGACCTCAAGGAGCACTTTTCGGAAATATTGGCAATGGTAACGAACGATGCGGCAGATCAGGATGGCTACGATGACAACGAGGTCACACCCGCCGCTGTCGGTGAATCCGCAGAGGTCGAGGGCGAGCGCCATGATGGTGCGTTTGACTTCGGACCACCCGGAGGAGCCGGTCCGGTACGTCCGCCTCCCGTAGCTGAATTGGGCCAGTCCCGCGTCGACATGGTGATGCCGAAGCTAACGAGGAAGAGGTTGATGAGGATGATCCAGATGCTGGAATTGAAGTTGATGTGTACGAAGGATCATCAATAAAGAGGAAAGTGGGAGTCCTCAAGAGGGACGCCAACTCCATTGCTCATTTGCTTACACACAGGTATCGAAACCCTTTCTGCGAATCATGCGTCAAGGCAAAGATGAGACACTTCAGATCACGAACGGGGGCCTTCAAGAGGGTAAAGATGTTCGGGGGCCTGGTGACATTCGACTTTGTGACGGCATCAGGAGATCATGAAGTGGAAGGCAGGTATGCGCTCATTATTCGGGACATATATACCGGAATTATCATGGCTTATCCAACTGCGAGAAGAGACACTGACTCCGTCGCCATCAAGCACTTCTGCGGGAGGAGGAAGATCAAGCAGGTATACTCGGATGATGGCCCGGAACTGATCAATGCATGCGTGGAGCTGAAACTGAACCACGACCTGTCGTTGCCTGGACGACCGCAGAATAATTCCCTTGCTGAAAGAACAAACCAATTCATCATTGACCAGACTTCGGCCTGTCTTGTACATGCCGGTCTACCCACGTGCTACTGGGTGCAGGCCATCACCGCGCTGTGCCATCTTATGAACATTGAGGAAGTAAATGGATCGAGCGCTTGGATGAGGCTGCATGGCGAGGAGTTCAAGGGCGAGAAGATACCTTTTGGTGCGCTAGTAGACTTCAAGCCGAGTGAAGCACGAGGGGAGAAGAGGGAGAAATTCGAACCAAGAGGGGAAACTGGTATATTTGCTGGATACGTGTTGAGCACCAGGATGCATTGGGCGAACAAGTATCGGGCTTGGGCGCTCACTGCGTTTGCGGGCGCAGAGTTGAACATCAAGAAAGCAAAGGTTCCACCTCGATTGAGAATGCCACATCAGACGGAGAGGATGATTCTCAAGTCACCTCTAACATTCCCAATACAACAGAAGCACAAGGCTGCCAACGAGACTTTGGAAGGGATTGAGATGTCTGTCGATGCAATCGGTCTGGATGCACGTGACCGCCTGATCGAAGATGAGGACTACGAGCCCGAGTTATTGCAGAGCGACGAGAAGCGACTGCTCGACGATGAGGTCGATCAGATCGCTGGTCTGCTGCTTGACGATGGTCCGGAAGTACTTGTCGGAGGTCGGGGGGACCATGTAGAAGGAGAGGATGCTAGACCGAGCTCATCAAAAGGGAAAGGGGATAGACATGCCAAGGGCGACGAAGAAGTTACGAAGCCCGACCTTCCACACGCAGCTGGACTACCTGGGGACGGCATCACGTATGTCAACGATGATGGTAAGGAGGTAAAGATCGATAAGGCCGGAAGACCATATCCTGTCGGGAAAGATGGATTCAGGTTAATGAAGACGACGAGACCTCCAGAGTACACTCCCGATGAGTGGGCAATGATGAAGAAATACTACACCGAGGAAGAAAAGGCCGAGGTGGCAAGAAGAAGAAACCCCAAAAGTAAGGAATCTGAGATTTCTGCGCCGGCAGAGGCGCAGACATTGCAGATGCCCGGTGGTAAGAGAATTCGAGCTAGGCTTCGAAACCGCTGGGGTGGAGTTGAATGGCAGTACAATTGGGGATTGCGGAAGAACATATCAAAGATCAAGAACCCAATGGATGGGAAACATTTGGCTGAGCTTGATTGGGTCAGGATAGTTGTAAATCCTGTTGACGGAGTGGTTGTTCTCACGGATTCCAAGCAATCCCAAGACGTTTTGAGACGAAATGTCCAGCTTGAGAAAGAATTTGCGTGTCTGGTGGTAATTTACGCTTGGAAGTTCAATCTGAGGAGCGGTCAAAGTCGACTCCAAATTGGACGAAGGCAGTTGCATCAGTCATAGAGAGTCAGAAAGACGAAGCTGAGACGACATTGGGGACAGATCCAACGATCGACGCATCGACGGATTTTACCTGGTATGAATGGGAGGAGTCTGCTGAGGTAGTTTCTGGAAAAGTGCCACTCGCGTTGCCTGCGATAGGAGAAAACGGTGAGGCCAAGAAATACCCATCGATGCCGTGCGTGACTTCTGAGCGAATACAGCACAGAGAGAAAGCCGTAAAAGTTGTACGATTCTTCGACGCTTTAGTGTCCAGACCGGTTGGCCGGAAAGAAATGCTGACCAACCCTGATGCGTTGGCATCAATGAAGAAAGAATGGTCGGGACTAATCGACCAGGGCGTCTTCGACCTTGGCGCAGTGCGGGAATATGACGCTGTAGCCAAGGAGGCAAAAGCGAAAGGGGAAGAGATACACATGGCTCGCGCACATGGTATTTGTGTTGAAAAGCACTCACAGTTGCCTGTTGGTGATCCTAAGAGGAAGTTCAAGGGTAGAGGCGTGTTGCTGGGGAACCAAGTGAAGAATCAAAGCTTTGAAGCTGCGATGTTTCAAGATTTGGGGAACTCTCCTGCTTCGTTTGAGGCCTCGCGTTGGGCGGATTTTTTGGGTTGTCATGATGGTTGGGATGTGCAGATGGCCGACGCTGTTCAAGCGTACATCCAGGCCACATTGAGAGGCACGCCATGTTGGATTGAATTGCCACCAGAGGCTGTGCCGAGTAATTGGGGTAAGTACAGAAGACCAGTCGTCCCATTGAGGAAGGCGCTGTACGGACACCCAGATGCGGGAACATTCTGGGAGCAGCACTGTGATGAATCGGTGCGCGCCGTTGGTTTTGAACCCATCGGTGAGGAATGGCCGTCAGTGTACATTCATGAAAAGCTCCAGCTTGTTCTGGTTGTGTATGTCGACGACTTCAAAATGGCAGGGCCGCAAAAGAACCTTGCCCAGGGATGGAGCATGTTACGTACACGTTTGAAGATTGAGCCCGAGACTGGACTTGACATGTACCTTGGTTGTAACCAAAGCAAGGGAAACGTCACTCTCGGGAACGGACACCGCGTAACAACGGTGACCTATGACATGGAACAGTTCCTACGTTCCTGTGTCGACCGCTATCTTGAGGTGGCGGGCGATGTAAAGTTGAATAAGGTTGTCACTCCTGAGTTGCATGAAGAAACAAAGAATCACGTCTCACGGAAGCCTGCCAAAGAGGGGCCGTCAGTCGTGTGCAATTGGTGTAACAATCTTGTGCCCACCGACGGTTCTGCCACAGTGCCGGACCAGCGGGGAGGGACTCCTGAGTTGGCCATGAAGGAGCCCGTGCGTGGACACCTTGCTCCGCATGCCGCTAGCGTACGAATGAAGTTGCTGTACGGTGCGCGGATTGCTCGCTTCGATTTGTTGCGGCAAGTGAATCGCCTGGCACGGAATGTGCACAGGTGGACTGACTCCGATGATCGGGGTTTGCATCATTTGATGTGCTACGTACATCATACGAAACATTGGCGCATGGTCGGTTGGGTCGGAGACTCCATGGATGATGTGCACTTGGCCTTGTATGCGGACGCTGACTTTGCAGGATGTGTCGACTCGCTACGTTCCACCTCTGGTGGACACTTGAATATACAAGGGCCTAATACTCGGTTTCCGTTGTCTGGCAGCTCAAAAAGACAGGGTTGTGTGAGTCACTCAACTCCTGAGGCCGAAATAGTTGCGGCCGATGTTGCCATGAGAGCGATGGGTATGCCTGCTCTAAAGTTGTTGCAGCGGATTCTCAAGAAGTCACCGAACTTTGTGTTCTATGACGATAACAAGGCTATGATCGGTGTCGTGCGATCGGGGAGAAACCCCACGATGCGCCACCTTGAGAGAAGCCATGGTGTTTGCATTTCGTGGATGCATGAGATGTTCACACGTGATTACATGTATTTGGCGTATGAGGTCACCGACAGAATGGCGGCTGACATCTACACCAAGGCGTTCAATGATGGACGCAAATGGAAACATGCATGTTTGCAGATTGGTCTACTCGACCCGAGCTTGCTGTCTGACCCGGATACCCTCAAGGCGCTCACACCTACGTGTGATCCCATAAAAGGGACCATGCAGACTGCTTCGGGAACGGTTGACGGAGTTCCCACATTTCCGTACACACACATTCCGATCATGCCCCCGGACCTGTGGTGGTCCGGATTGACATCCAAAGAGGGATTGCATGAACATGAAGGGCATGATCCGGTTGTCGTTGCCAAGGGACCCAGATTGATGCGCGTGAAGCCTCCACTCGCGGTTGTGACACCATTCGGGAGCAAGCTTCGTTCCACTTGGTTTCTGAGGAACGGGTCATGGCTCAAAGTTGAGGACAGGGTCGACCCTGGGTTGCAGGGGGAGCGGATTGATGGATGGGTTGAACGCGCAGTTTGGCAGTTTCATCCCGTACCGGTTGCTGTACCGGCGCGGGAGCAATCTCCACGACCACGACCAATTCATGTCGGGTCCGGGGATGTTGACATGCAGTCCGTGCTGGCCGCATTCGTCGAAGAACTGTCGAACGAGCGCATTGAATTAAAATGTGTCAATGACCTTGCTTTGGAAACTTTGCTCCGGTTGAAGCTGCTTATGCGTTGTCTGCATATCAGCCATGAGCAACTCGTTCCTGGTCGTTGTTTTGTTCCGTATCGCATTGCGGTGAAGCACAAACCACAGTTAGCGCCGGGTATTGAGCTCGCGATGGTTAAACATGACGGTGGTGTGCTTCGCGCTCCGGTGCATGTCTCGCTTCCTGGTATGAGAACTCGCACAGTCGTCACTTTGTACAGTGTTGACTTGGCTCGGCCTATTGTGCTGATGGCATGTTCCGAACCGCGTAACTGGTTCACTGCCCTTGCCCGACATAACGGGCCGCAGGTCGTCACCATAACTTTGGTCGATGACTTACTGAGCGAGTACGGGGGGAGAATCGCCAGACATGTGCTTACTAAACCTTCCGATTTGTTGTTCTTCGCCGGGCCTTGCACGGGGGGATCATCATGGGCACGCCTCAACAAGACTCGCGGAATCGACACCGCAGAGAAAATCGAGGCCAAACAGAAGGAATTTTGGAAATTGTTTGAATGGTTCGTTGAAATCAAACGGCATGCCATGACGAAACGCGCTGCGATTTTGTTTGAGTTGCCTGGAAGTTGCGATTATTGGAAGGATGAGAGACTGCATGAGGTTGTTCATGATGGCATTAGTCATGAGTTTGATGGGTGTCGCTATGGCTTGAAGCAAAGGTGTGCGAAGAAACCCATGCCAATCAAGAAACCATGGAGAGTTGTTTCGTGGAACTTTGACCTTGGCAGCTCGTTGTCTAAGAAGTGTAATGGAAACCATGAGCATGGACCTTGTGCCGGTCGGGAAACCAAAGAAACCCAGTTGTACACGTTGTTAATTGTAGGTGTGATCCTCCGTCGTTTTCGTGCTCGAGCAAAGTGCCTTCAGCCGGCACCATTGAAACTCGCTCTTGCTTGCATTACGCGAGGGAACTCGCGGAAGCATCAAGCTGCTGCGTGTGAGATTCGCACCGCCCCGACAGTACTAACGAGGAGCTGGGCTAGTCCCGAACCTCAGGTTCCAACGGGGGACTGGGCTAGTCCCGAACCTCAAGTTTCGAAGAGGAGTTGGGCCAGTCCCGCACCTCAATTAGAAGCTGGGCGCTTATTGGGACTATTCTGTGGCTTTATTTGCAGCTGCCTATTTTGGGTTTTCCCGGTTCTGGAGAATATCATCAAGATGACTGCCAATGCGACCGTCGTCAATACGAATGAATTCTTCTGCGTGCCCGTTGGGAAATCCAGGCAAGCGGCAATATTCTTGGGGAACCCCGTGAAGAACGCCATCGAGGAGGGCAAAAGGATCCTCAAGAGAATGGAAATGGGCAGCGACCTGGGTATATGCATAAAGTGGATCGAGGACATTGGCGTCCCCGCTATCTACGCCTACTCAGCGTACTACTCTGCCAAGTGCCGCGGAATGATGAAAGGAGAAGGGCAATCCATGAGGGTTGCATTGGAGTTTATCAGTAAAGTTTTCGGACAACTTTCTGCTGACGAATGCATGCTTGGTTGGAGGGAGTTCTGTAGCAAAGGGAAGACGATTGTGGCGGCGCTGAACCAGCTTTGCGGTGAGGCATCACTACTAGCGAAGAACCCTGAACTGCTCAACGTCACCAAGTATTGCATCGAAGGGGCAGATATGTTGAGATCCATCACAGATATTTGGGATCTCGCATCAGGTGTGGCCGAGGACAATGAAGAACGGTCTTTCAAAGCTGCGTTCCACCAAGACACTCAGGTCGGGGAAGTCTACAAGGAGTTCATCAGTGATGAGCCAACTAGAACCTCGTCGTCAAGAAGGTGGAGGAGAGTCGAAGAATTTCGAAATTCAGAGATCGAAGCTGGGGGAAGGTATTCACGTTGAGCGTGATCAAGGCTCCCAAGCTTGACTTCTACGGTCGTGGCGCAAAAGACGACTACCAGGAAGAATTGGGACATTGGGCTGATCTACCAGAATGAGCTGCGTGCGTCGATGAAGAACCTCGCGTATGCAATGAGAAGAGATGAAAGAGCTCGCCAGCACAACCTTTTGCGCTGGATGATCTGTGGGTCAACCCCCAGCGACATCTCCGACACATGCATTGGGGCAATCAACTCACTTATGTGCGTTTCTTTCATCATGAGGAGGTTGCAGCCATTGGTCGGGGAAAGGCATGCTACGGATCAGTCATACACAGTTTATTTCCGTCAGGGCAAGAATGAGCTAAGGGACCTCTATCGGGAGATCGAGGTCGCCAGGAACTTCCTGTGGTGCATCGACATGATCTACGAATCAAAGCTGCCTGCGATGAACATCAATTCCATCAGTTTGGCGCCACACGCGGCTGACAGGGCCGCTGAGAACCAAGATCGGCGCAAGTGGGTAAGCTGGCTGAAGGAGATTGAAAAGAAGGCGGAGAAGGACAACATGATCGACTTCTACCAGAACGCCTACTGCACCATTCACGAAGCCGACAGGGAACTGGAGAGGTACCCCGAGGACTTCGCGATCGGAGAGGAGCCGACGTGGTGGGTAATGGGTTCATCGAAGACGGAACCGCCGCAGAAGACGGAACGACAGCAGAAGTCAGCGCCGAGCTCCGGGCAAAGGAGACAAACCTCTGGTGGGCCAGTCCCCCAGCAGGGAGCTTCAAGTGGGGGGTCGTATGCAAGCGATGCCGTCAAGATCGACAACGAGATCATCGACTCCATATTCCGCATGAACTCCGGTGGTGATGATGACAGATGGACAATCATCAACCCAACTGCTGGACTCGACACATACACCTCATTCGAAGGGGGTATTACTCTGAGCGGCGCGACTGTCAATGTGAAGTTTAACATAGACGCCAACACAGGGTACCCAATCATACAAACTGTATTTGGGCCGTGTCTCGCAGACGGGAAGAACGCGACATATTGGGAGTGTGTGCTGAGATGCCTGACTTCTTCGCTGTTACATTTCGAGGAGAAGACCAGCGCGGAGAAGATCATTCTTTCCTATGTGGGAAAAGGGAATGCGGCATGGCTTCAGCTGTATGCTTTCATGTGTGCCCAAACAGGATGCTTGATTACTGGACGCCTTCCGGGCGCCAAAGCCACCAACGCGTTGATCCAGGCAGAGAAGAACCCAGACAACGCACCTGGACGGTTGATCCGGATCATCAAGGGGCAGAAAAGGGGCCCCATTGGTGGGGCAACGATTCGCGACATGATGATTCAGAAGAAGAGCTTCTTGGTCCTGGATTGGCCCCTGAGGGCTGTCAATGCGAAAGGAGCACGAAGACCTTCCAGATGATGGTCAACGAACAGGGATGGACAAACATCGAGGAGAGATCGTACTACGGGTCGAGTGAGCAAGTCTCCTCGCCCGCAGATACGATGAGCATTATCTCCCGATTGCAGAAACTGGAAAAGCTCATCGTCGAACGACGGAGGCGAGACATGGATGACTCACCTGTGTCGGTGCACATTTGGATGTCGCTCTATGATTGGGTGTGCGTGAGAGGGTGTGGGTGGCAGGTGACCGCCAACCCCATCATTGACTCCTTGCAAAAGGCGATATCCGACCTCGTCAATACGTGCAAGGGCTTGGTTGTGGTGTGCGTGAATCGCGAGGTAGCGATGGAGGAAGAGGGGACTTGGGGACGATCGCCAACAAGGCGAGCGAGATCTGCAAGGCGGCAGGCGCGTTGGTGACCGAGAATGATCGCCTGTGGCGCGTTGCCCACGCGCTCACAGGTAAGAACTACAAGATCCCTGGAAGCTCGAATCTGCAACATTTCCTCTTGAAGCGATTGTTGGTGGAGAAATCCATCGATGTGATCGCACCAAGCAACGCGTTCGTGCGTGAGCTGGAGGAGACATGCATAAATGAGCCCGACCTTCGATTCAATATCCCGAAGAACATGGAGGAGCCGAAGGTGAAATTCGAGTACAAGCCGACCTTCACTGCTCAATCAAAACGAAAGCAAGAACGGCAGGATGAAGGAAACGGCGGACAAGATGCGTTTGGGAACATCGATGTCAGTGATCAACGTGTTCGATGGTATTCGGTCACCGAGCTCAGTGAGTTGATCTGCGAACTTTGTGTGAGGGAGATGCAGATGAACAAGTCGAAGGTGCTCGGGTCAAACTCAAAATTCAATCCCACTTCTTGCGTGAACTGTTGCGCGAACTGGAATGCGGACACGAACGGTGTTGTGAGATCAACCGAAGGGAGGAAGCTGTATACGCGACTTTTCGCAGAATGCGTGGTAGCAATCCCTGATCTTCAAAATCTCATGGTGGACGTCAACAATGTTCAGGCCATGACCACGATTATACGGGAACTCACATATTCCAAGCTGAAGAAGGAGCTATCCCACGTGGGTTTCGTGAGCATGACAATGGATCAGGCAGCACAGTTCTACAACAACGGTCACGGGAAGCAATTGTGTGCATCCCGGGATGTGATCGCGTGCAAGAGGACCTCCATCTTCGTGATAGACAAGGATCTTGGCAACGTGGCCTATTCATCCTGGATCAAGAGCGTGCTCGATCAGGGGACGATGTATGACCTCCTGGGACAGACTACGAATGAGGAGTCCTTGGGGGACGTCGTCGAGATGATATTGGGATTCTTTGAGGTGATGTCGTACTTTCAGCACGAACTTCCGCTGTGGAAAGATATATGGAAGATCAAGAGGGAGTTTGAGCATTCAATCGTACGACACCTCGCCGGGAACGTGAGCCACACGACACCTCAGAACCGAAAGCGGAATAAACCATCCGCCCAGCTCGGGGCGCCCACGAAAGAAGTGCTGGACATCATGAACAAGATCAAGCCCAGACATCCGCGATCCCTGATGACCGAGCCTGCTACCCAAGGATCCAAGAGGAAGGCAACAGAGGGCGAAGGTGACGGTCTTGGTCAAGTACCAGACCCGAGCCGAAGCTCTCAGCCCAACGCTGAGAAAGAAGAGAAGAAGCAGCGAGTGATTGATGGGCGGAGAGCGGCGCTCGGATTCCTAGTCTCAATGGAAAAGTGCATGGGAGAGATGGGAATTTGCATGAGATGCGCGAACCTGGCCCACGACGGCGACTGCAAGAACTATGAGGAGGCTGCTGGGACTCAGCAGCGATCATGTTTCCTCGGATGAAGAAATGGGGGATACGGAGGAGCCGTCCTCGTCAACATCCAAGGAACGCAAGAAAGGAGGACAGAGACAATAGAAATGTATAGCTATACCATCAACCTGGTGGAGATGGCTGACACGGCTGAGGGAGGAGAGCTACAATGCGGTGGCGTGGACCTCGCCCACAATCCGTGCGGGGACAACAGAACGTTCAAGACGACGCTAGAGCGAGGATGTGACACCATCCCATGCTACATCCCGAAGTACGGCGACGTGAGTGACGTGCATGTGCCATGGGCGTACGCGTCTATTGTTGACCCCAAGTACTTTCCCAAGGGTGCCAACCTTGAGCAGGTGGATGTGATGCAGCTTGGCAAGATTTTGACGGTGCTCCACTATGCAAGATTGGCGACGATCGCTCGGTATTTGCTACGAAAGATCAAGCAAACCAGCTATCTCACAACCTATGTAGAGTCCTTCGGTGCAAAATCGGCAATTGCCGAGGAAGTGTTTTCAGATGCGATGAAGGTGGATGGGTCGACATCGACGCAGTCATTGACGACCGGAACAACGACATATTCCCACCTTCAAGCTCGAGAGCAAAACGATACATGGGCATCATGGAAGTGATCAAGTGGCAGGAGTCCGGACATAAGAAATCGAGATTTCAGGTCCTGGCAGCAAGGTTTCCAAGCGTCATGAACCCGAATGACATGAAGGCGGCCAGGGAGGAGATGAACAATGCTGGCCTGGATCGGGATGACATCGACAGGATGTTCAACAGATGCGATGGATGGCACAGGCCTTGGTGCATCCGAGTCACAACTGGTCACAGTGATTTTGGATTCATGAGCTCATCCGCACTGGCAAATAGGTATTCCGCAAGAATGGGTGATTCTCTCGGAGGAGACGTATGTGGAGAACCTGCCAAGCATCGTACGCTGTGGGCTAGTCCCCGGCGGGATCGATGGCGGTAACAGGCTAGCACTGCACTTCGGAGCATTTGCTCCATGGGATGAGATGAACGTAGCAACGAAGGTGACGCTACGAAACGTAAGGACGGGGGATCCGATTGCGATAGTCTACATTCCCAGTGCAACCCTCGCGCGGTATGGAGCTGGAGTCGCGGCAAATGGGACATTCATGGTCTTTGACGTGATCCCGTTCTATGAGGTCAAGTCCATTTGGATTGGCAAAAGCAACGGAGGGAAACGCCTGGAGTACGGGGACACCAAGCGAGCGTACTCAAAATGTGTGGAAAACGAGATCTGTCCGGGTTTCGTCAACTCATCCCAAGAATCGGCTGCGATGTTCCTCCAGAACGTCGCGAAGATCAACGAGAGGATGCCTGAGACCGAGGCAGGTGCCGACAATCTGCACTACATCAAAGACATGGTTGATCGTGCGTGCGAACTTTATCGGGAAAACAAGCTGGAGGAGTTTGATGCGCAGACCAACGAGGTCAGGGATGAGATCAGCAAAGTCGTCATCCTGAATGACGAGACATGGGAAGGACTGAGGTGCCGGATATGTCCGTCATGTGCGACCGCGATTCCCACATGCTTCTGTGTGTGCCTGGAATGTGGAGCGCAACTGATCTCCACCGAGATTCTACATCCACATCAGTTCCGACGACGATGAGGACAACCAAAGGCCCAATGTCTCGGGTGATGCCAGGCGCGCACAAGACGAAGCCAACCTTGATGCGGCAGCACAGGAAGAGGATGATGAGGCGGAGGACGTTCCTGAAGAAGACGACATGGACACGCAAGGATACACGTCCGGCTACATGTCTGAGGAGGAAGATGGCGGTTGGCAATACCGCGACAATGACTTGGCATCACGGGATATTATAAATACCCAGCGGATGGCGATTTGCCTTGATGAGCCGCGCGAAGCTCAATACATGGCGGGATTCATCGCACTGCAGATGTCAAAGATGTGGGGGATGTTCGAAGGTGGTGAAAAGAGAACGATGGATGCCGCGCTCGAAGGGAAGCCAGGCTGCCCATACCACAACGACTTCATGAAGTACCCCAACATGACTGAACACGATCAGGAAGGGATCCTTTTGCCATCGACGGTACTGAAGATTTCCGAACAAGGGTCTTCCGGTCGGCTGAGGAGCGTAATGAATACATTCGTCTGATGGTATACAAGTGCGAGGGGCTATACATATTCTACAAGCTGTGGATTGCAGCGAGAATCCTCGACGTCACCAAGGACGAAATGAAGCTCCTGGTCAAGGATCGCGTGCGCCCGGTGGGTGATATTATTTACAGATGCTTTTCCCTGGCTTTCAACTGTAAGTATATATCGTTCGTAAGGGATGGCTTGAACCTTGGCAAATATGGTTATTCGGTAAATGTGAGCGCCATTATTGCAGCCACTGACCCGAATAAATGCGACACACCTCTGCTGGATTGGTGCCTCCGAATGGGACATTGGATGCCAGAAGATCATCGCAAGAAGTGTGTCCGGGCACGAGAAGCCCAAAAGAATTTGGACGAAGAGTTCCGTCGACGTACCCACAGACTGTCCATTGGAGACAGGTATGCGTAATGCAGATGTTGATTGCGGCACGATGTGGGCCAGTCCCCGTCTGTTGCTTGCGTCTCATCAATGTTATCGCGATGGAACGACTCTACATCATGATATGATTTCATGCGTCCAAGATGAATGGATGTGTATACATTTACATATTCCGACGGTTATGACATTCCGGATATTCATGGATGGAACTATTACCTCATGGATGATTTCCTTTTCATTATATATTATTCATGGTACCTGGAATGGCTATGTTTTGCATTGATTGCTCACCGATATTTCTTTGCCGGTGATATGCAGATTGCTTACGAGCAGGCGCTCCTGTTGAACTTCTATGGCCAACCCATTTCTGTGGATGACGGCGTGACGATAGTGTATACATTACACCTGCATATGGGAATGTGCTACGATTTGCGGATGCATGTTTCATTTTTTCAATCGAACCCGGCAGGTTTCACAATGAATGAACAGTGTAGCGATAGCGAGTGAAAGAGTGTTCGACACAGTTTCGTAGCTGAAGCCGTGGCCAGTGGAACGTTTTGTGGTGTTTGGACCGCATGATGAACAATGCGACCCAAATGGGGGATGTTAAAACCAGTTCTGAGGTCCGTGTTTGTGTTGCTTACCAGGTTCCATTGATTGCCATTTAGGTCACAAGTGAGGTTCAAGATCTTATGTGTAGCTGCGTTCATACGTGATCGGCAATTGAGAGCGGAAAACACTTCGCTTGCGCTGCATTTGTCAGGACCACTGTTGTAACTATTATTCCTTCTCCCTTACAACATTTGCACGGGTTCGGCTATAACGGTTTTGGCCGTATACACCTTTCTACGTGGTTGGTATTACAGCTGGAGGGTTCGGTGGACAGCGTCCCACGGGACGTCACCTTGCCGTCTCTTGACAGGTCGGTTGGCCCGATTCAGCCATACGCTTCAGCCCTGCGGGCCTAGCAATGTCAGGCCGAGGCATTCAGCTGTGTCCGATGGATGCGCCCTGGCGCCCGGAACACCTGGCAGCTGCCTCCAGCACTGCTTAGCCAGCCTTATTTGCATCCCAACATGCATTGCGACCAAATGGCCGTCTTCGCCCTGTCAGCCAGAACAACTGGCTGCGTCAGCCAGCCGCTTACATCAAGCCGCTGTGACCGAAAAAAGTTGCAGACACAGCCGCAAGCGTGCATTGTCACGCGGACATTTGCCCTGCCAGGTACAACCCCACTCTGAAGGGCGGGTGATGAGGCCGGCGGCCCAGCTGGCTCGCTTATACCGGGGTTGCCTGAAACACTGAAGGGGGTCAACGCACCTCCTGTTCCAGAGTGCCCTGGAAGCAGTGCTACTTTCAGCAATCCCGGTAAAAAGAACTGCGGCCGCTTCGGACTTGCTTTGTTCTTTTGGGGGTTCATGTTTGGGTTCAAGCTAGGAGCAGTGCAACATGCCTTAACGCTTAGGGTTTCTTTTCCTAGGGCATGTTGTGAATCGAACTACGCGGTGGCCGTTTTGCTCCTAGCCTTGACCCAAACCTGCGGTTTCATTTGAAACCCACCCACCCACCCTGCACTGCCTTATACAAGGCTCTGCAAGTATAGGTCGCAGACGCTCTGCGCTTTCGTTGGTGGTCTCCGGACCTCTTGGTCTCCGGACCGGGTCTCCGGACCAACTCTGGTCTCCGGACCACTCAGTCTCCGGACCTTGGGCGCGGGCACGCATGCCACGCCCTGCAAGCACTGCATTCACTTGCAAGGACACGCATTGTCTTGCCCGTTTTAGTTTCACGGGGGTCAACGCACCTCCTGTTCCAGGCGCACCAGTGCCCTGGAAGCAGTGCTACTTTCAGCAATCCCGGTAAAAAGAACTGCGGCCGCTTCGGACTTGCTTTGTTCTTTTGGGGGTTCATGTTTGGGTTCAAGCTAGGAGCAGTGCAACATGCCTTAACTGGACAGTCAGACCCAGTGCTGAAATTATTGCGAAAGCCAGATGTATTTCGTGGTGGTGCAGATGATTCAGCAGCGTGGGAACAATGGTCTTTCACCTTCAGAGTTTGGTTAGGGGCAGCCGATGCACCTTACCTGAACGAGCTGAGCCAGATTGAGAGAGATTTGGAGAGGAGTCCGTGGCGATCTATCAGGAGGTACCGAAGAACAGCAGAGACGAGCCTATGGAGACTCTTGATTTGACGAGACATTTTGCACCAAGGTCAAGACAGAAACAAGTGGGTTCAAATACTGCCACAGTTTCGGTCATTGGGAAAAGGACTGCAGAAAGAAAGCAGCAGATATGAGGCAGGTGACGTCGACAGGACAGCCGTCAACTTCTTCAGGAACATCGACCGCGCAGTACAGCTCAACTTCAGGTGCAGTGAGCCGGATTCAGTGTTTTGACTTGACAGATTATTCCATGCTTGAAGATGGAAATATTGTCATGGTGCGGAATCAGCAAGAAGAGTGCTCGGATGATTTGGACTGGTATACTACACAAGCAAACGGTGCAAACACAGAGGGCATTCAAGTTCTTGACACTGGAACAGCTGAGTTATTCGATATGACAGTTGCAGACCAAGCGGATGAGTTTCATGTGCGAGCATTTCAACAAGAGTCTACTTGTTTTGGCCAGATTATTTTGGACAGTGGTGCTGATTTTTGTATGGTGCCACAAGAGTTTGCAAATTTGGGTTGCAGGTCAAACATGGTAAAACCTATCCTGCGTGATGCTCAAGGGGCACAAATCCATATTGCAGACATGAGAGATCTGAAGCTTATCACTCAGGACATCACAGGACAGAATGTTTGCATAAAGGGAACTTTTGCGGTTGGACCAATCAAATCACCTTTGTTATCGTTGGGGATTCTCTTGAAGCAGGGCTGGAGTTTGCAAAGCAGCAATGGCAAAAGTTGCTTGATGCAGAAAGGCGTATGCATTCCCATCAACATGTGCAAGAACAGTCTCGCGATAAATGCTGAGATTCACAGAGTGCAGGAGGACGTTTGCAGCATTTTTGCAGTTGTTGGTGCGGCAGTGAGAATTACAGATGAAATGCAGAAGAGACTTGTGGATAGACCTGGATCTTGGAAGGTACTTGCAGGTGGAATTCCAGGCATTTGCCACGAGAACTGCGAGAGCTTTCAGGACGCCAGAGACATGTGGGAACCTCAGTATTTTCCAGCACGTGCTACATTGGTGGAGCAAAATGGTTGGTGGCAGCTGAAAGAAAATGTTTCGGATTATGTGAATTCGCCTGATTGTGCAGCATCTTTTGGCAAGACGTATAGCAGGCTGATCACATTATTGGCAGCGCAATGTTTTCCAGATGAGTTTTTCCAAAGTGAAGATGAAGTGCAACGTGATGAATCAGAAGGTCAGCTTGGTCCTCAGCCAGTGATTGCAGCAGCGAAACCTTGCATTGACAAAGCAGGATGTGTGGAAATCAAGGTTGGAGATTCAGAGGTAACCGAGAAGTCTTCGAATTGAGAGTTGAGAAATGCGTGCAAAACATGGTCTCTTGCGACTTCTGGAGACAAGAGGAAGTTGTGGAGGAGGCTATTGGCTCACAGCTTAGTTGTGTACAATGAGTCAGCGCTTGAGGTTGCAAAGAAACTGTATGCAGAACAAGGTAGACAGCCAATTACCTTGAAATGTTTCTCCAGAGGATTTGGTGAAGCATGAGTTGACACACCATCCAAGGTTGTCGTCGTGTGAAGCATGTGTGCGCGCCAGGAGCAGGGAAGACAATCGCCCAGACGTGGAGACGAAGCCAGAAGCGACCGCATGTCGTGATGGAGGTGTTGTGTTTTCCATGGATTATGGATTCTGGGGGGATTGCAAGTTTCTTGCGGCGCATGATTCAGAGCATGGTAGCATTCTGGGAATTCCCGTTTGCGAAAAGGGGTCAAGAGGGGTCAAGTACATGATTGAAGAGATTGTGCGGCACAGCATGACGTTTGCAGATGAAAACCCAATTTTTCAGAGTGATGGTGAGAATTCAATCAGAGCAGTTGTTTTGGCAGTGAAAGCCTGCAGAGCGAGATTGGGTTTGGCGAGCAGAGACAGAATTGCAACTTCGAAGCAAGGAAATGGAGGCGCAGAACGTTCGATTCGAGAATTGAGGACAGGTGGTATGACTTTACTGACATGCCTGGAGGAGAAGCTGGAAGCCAAGATAGATCATTCACATGTTCTAGCAGCTTGGGCGATTCGACACTGGGCGTGTTTGCGCAACAGACATCATGTTTCCTTGAGAAAGGCAGTTCGTGGAACCGCATATGAAGCAATTCATGAAAAACCATACCGCGATCCTATTGCACAGTTTGGTGAAACAGTTGCAGCAAAGACCTTGACAGACCCTGTGAAAAGGAAACTTGTTCCTTGGCAGAAGGCAGTGTGGGTTGGAAAGAGTACAGTTTCGAACAAGCGCATTGTACTATCAGCTTCTGGAGCAAGTGATGCGAGAACCATTCGCAAGTTAGGGGAACCTTGGCAGAAGACTTGTGTATTTTCAGCGAAGGGGAGTCCCTGGGACTATGCGAAGGGCGCTACTGGGGTCAGTTTGCGAAATGGAGATCGTGAGCGAGTACCAGGAATAATTGCAGGACTACCAGATGATGAAGCAGCTGAGGAGCCTGAGAGTGATGGAGATCCAGTTGAGGCAGCAGCAATTTTGTTGAAACATGCTGTGGATGATATGGCAAAGAGAGAGAGAGCCTGGAGATAAGCCGAAAGGGATACCTCCACCACTGAGTGCGGCAGTTGCAGGACCTGTAGGTGAAGATGAGTTGATTGGGAAACCTGCGCCATCAACGCCAAGGGTGGGGCAGGATATTCCAACTACACCGGGTATGGAACCATTGCCTGGGATAAAGAGTTCTGGAAGTGGGGTGAGCTAGGACACCAGTCCAGCGAAGCGCGATGAGGAGATAGGGCTGGATGAGATTAGCAAAAGGCCAAGACGGGAGGCTAAGAAGAAGGCAAGATTTGAGAAGGCCGAGGAAGATTCCACTTCGTCAGGTTTGGACACCACTGCGTTCAGATGCCAGATGAGGACGGCGGAGGGCATATCAGATGAAGAGTGGTGGACTTGGGATAGTGAGGAGGATATTGGTGATGGAGCTGGACCGTGTGGACGATCTGCTCATGTGTGGGTTGCCGGAGGAGGTGAATTTACTCTTGGAGCGGTTTGGAGTCCAGGTGGAAATCAAAGTGCAAGGACCATTCATGGATACTGGAGATGAATTTTCATATCTGCGGAAGAAGTTTTCATTTTCAGAAGATGGTTTGATGGTGAGAGCAGACCCAAGACATTTCCGAGATTTGGCTGAGCAAGCAGCAGTTCTTGGAAGTGTGCGAGAAAGGAAGACGCCAGAGCAGGGAGACATCCTTGAGAAGGACAATTCGGAGGAAGTTTCAGGGGAAAAGCAGAAGGCGTACAGAAGCATTGTGGGAAAGCTTTTGTATATGTACCCTGAGGTACCGTTTTGTCAGTGGGTCATCAATAGATTGGCGCAGAAGATGTCGAAGCCGACTGTCAAGATGGTAAAGGCAGCAGTGCATTTTGTGGGATTTCTGACAACTGTACAGGATGTGGGTTTACTTTTACCCTACAAGCCGTGTTCAAGTTCAGTTTTGGCAAATGGTGGTGAACCTGCTGAAGGTGCAAGCATGCAGATTTTCACAGATGCAGATTGGGCGAGCGACAAGGAGAACAGACAGTCAATGAGTTCAGTCATGATTTTCTGCGGCAGAGGTTTGATGTATGCTTATGTGAGGCAGCAAAGAGCTATAGCACTTTCGTCATGTGCGAGTGAGTACTATGCTATGACGTCAGGCTTGTCTGAAGGACTGCTACTTCATGATCTGATGCAGTATCTTTTGGACATGAAGCTGAAGCTGGAAGTGAGGACAGATAGTTCTTCAGCAAGACAGGTGGGCGAGAGGCTTGGAGTTTCGAAGACCAGACACTTGTCAACACGTGCGCTAGGGCGTCAGAAAGCAGTAGCTGACAAGAAGTGCTGTTTTACGGCCAGTGCCTACAGAGCTGAACCCAGCAGATCTGAACACAAAGTTGCTGAGTCAAGCCAGGATGAAAGGTTTGGCATGCCTGATTGGTATTAGGCAAGGAAATGAGATTCCATACGGCGCAGATGAACTGAGGAGATTCGGAATATTCTTCAGAGGCGAAGAGCGGCTTAGGGTTTCTTTTCCCTTGTGTTTAGGGCATGTGGTGAATCGAACTATGCGTTGGCCGTTTTGCTCCCACATCAGTGGTCAGGCCCTCAAGACGTACGCCCTGCAACTGCCGCTGATTCCACATCGCCGGGAACGACTGCCAAGGCCAACCCAGAGCTCGGCTTGCCCTCAGGCAAGGATCATGGCAGTCGGTCCAGACCTTACCCAGTGCGCGCCCATGTTAGTGATCTCCGCTTTCAGCTGCGGAGCCACACAGCACTGCCTCCTTGCCCCAGGCCTTCAGTAGTTAATCAGAGACCAGGGGTGCATCCCACTAAGGTCCTGTTTCCTGCCCCCTGCCCAAGCCGCCCTGCAGGCCTTGGCCGCGCAGTCTAGCCTTGCAGTCACACTTCAGCCAGGAACGCACAGACCAGATTCGATCCCTGCTCAGCCCGCCAATCACAGTGATGCCCTCACGCCGCGTGTTCGGCGCCAGGCCTGCAATGCCCAGGCCCGATGCCCCTGTCCGCCCGGCTGAGCCCTCTTCTACTGCTCAGCTGCAAGCCACACTGAAGGACAAGTGTACGGCCGAATGGGTTTTGTTACTCAAATCCTGCGTCGCTAGCAGCAAGCTGGCGCAAGCCCTGGAAGCCTCGCAGCACCCGTTGAAGCATCGCTGCGGAAATTTTCGGGGGGCACGCTGTCGCAGTACCTCCGTGCCATCCGCCTTTTTCTCACCTTTGTACATCAGTGCGTGGGTGACTTGCTGAGCCTTACCCTGGCCCACCTTTCAGATTTCATCGCAGGCTGCCATGTGTCCCAAGCAGAGGACCGCACAGCACTTAAATGCAGTGCCATCATGATGAGCAAGGCACTGTCTTGGTTTGCACGCATTGGGCAGATATCAAGCCTGCTAGACTTGATGGGTAGTCCTTTAATCAAGTCCTTTGCCTACAACCCTAAACCGCACGACCGACGGGAAGCCTTGCCCTTGCCACTGGCCATTCTTGCCGCATGGGAGGAACACATAGTCTCCCCCACTTGCACGCCCGCTGTGGGCCTGTTACTAGGCGCCCTGCTTTTGTGCGCCCATTGCAGCCTAAGATTTGGCGACATTCAGAGGATCAAGCCCTCTGCTCTCTCGCTGTCTGCGCAGGCACTTCGGGGCCTGTGGGCCACCAAGCTACCTGCCAGATACAGCCCTTTGCATGCTTGCCTTTCGGCTTCCGAGGTGAGGATATTAGCGCATCCTGGCTGGTGGAGTGGCTGGCCCTGCTCAGTCAAGCCTTAGACGCCACCCAAGCCGAATGGGGAGATTCATTTGTACCCGACTTCATTTTGCCCTGCGTTCCAAACCTGGAGTCTCACGTATGCCCCAGCCTTTCGCGCCCGATGTCCTATTTGCAGGCACTGGTTTGCCTTCGCTGTTGCCATGGAAATCGGAAGGCGGTCAGCTGGTTACCCAGCACGAGGCATCCTCGTTTACCCTTCACAGCCTTAAATGCGCATTACTCAGTGCAGCTGCGCAACTACGCCTTCCGCAAGACAGCAGAAGGCTTCAGGGACACCATCGCCTCTCGTCCGCATT
Source organism: Effrenium voratum (assembly GCA_963377175.1). Lineage (NCBI taxonomy): Eukaryota > Dinophyceae > Suessiales > Symbiodiniaceae > Effrenium > Effrenium voratum. Next base: position 1,007,471 of record CAUJNA010001835.1, on the reverse strand, counting down.
GCTGTACAGCAGGGACGATACCATAGAAGCCTTGTGGGTGCAGTCGGAGCTCACCTCCGCCATCCGACGGGGCTGGAGACCCCCTCGACCAATGGCTCGGGGGGGGCAGCACCCAACCGTGGAACCAGCCTTTCAGGTCCCACAGGGCAGCCCTCCAAGCCATCTGCAGCTTCAAGCCTCCCTGACAAGATTCCTGTATCACAGGGAGGTGGACAATTTGCTGTCCACAGCCCTGGATGCAGATGAGGAAGCACTTGCAGTGGCAAGAGCCGCCTTGGAATCTTCGGAGGCCGAATCCGAAGAAGAGCCACCAGAGGAGCAGGCGTGCTCACCAGATCTCTCGCCTTGCACGCAGGAGCCAGCCCTTGCAGTCGACTCAATTGGCATCCGCCTTGTGCCCTGGGGATCCGTGCATGCCGTGCATTGCACTCACGGCAACTCAGTACAGACAGCTTGTGGCTTGCACCTAAAGCATTGCTCGTACCCCGTGCATCAGATTCATCCAGACATGCAGCTCTGCAAACGCAAGGCGTGCATGGCCGTGCTGTGCTAAAATCAAATTCATGCCCTGCCTTGACACACACAGCACCGCCTAATTCGACACGATTCGATAACTTAGGTACGCCTTTTGCGAGGTCGGCGACTCAGCAGTGCTCAAGCGCCGGTCCAGTGCCTGCCATCTGCACTGACTGTACACATTCGCAGCTATCCTTTTTCCGCTCAAACCGCCCTCTAAGCATTCATTGCTGATGCACATGGATCGCGATCGGCTACAGGACGTCCTGACAGAAGCCAGGGTCCCTGAAGGCCTGCAGGACCTCGTTTTGGCCAGAGGTTTTGACTGCCCTTCTGACTTCGCCTTCGCCTTCCCCAACATTGCAGACTTGCAGCCTTTCATAGTTTCTGCCAGGGACTTCTGGACAGCTAACAACATAGAGGATCCAGAATCTAGTGTGGCAGCAGCGCGCCTTAGGAAAGCCCTAGCCGAGTGCCATCGGCTCAGCCTGCGCTCAGAGCCTCCCGAACCGGCCGCCAGCTCCGGATCGCCGTGCGCGCAGCCCAATCAAATCGCATCTTGGGCAGAGCGCTTGCCACCCAAGCTCACATCCGAACGCGTGTCCAGCCTGATAGAAACCTTCAAATCCAACTACCCAGGTGAGCTGCTGGACGCGGACACCACGCCGTCCATCCGCCTTCTGAGCCTTGTGCACGAGGGCCTGAAGCCCGGGCAGTCCCTGAAGTGGGTGCCCTGGCAGTATCGCCTTTCATCACGACAATACCAGGAACGCATGGAAGCAAAGTCGGCCCGAGGAGTTCGCTCGGAGTTACAGCTCCTGAGTCAGGCCTTCTTTGACGACACACCACTCGCTGGCAGCGGGGTGGCTCACCCGTATCCAGACCGTGTTTCGCAATGCCCTGGCCCTGTGCCAAGCAGCGCACCTGTCGAACCTCTCACAAGCTCTGGGCAGCCATATCCGACCTTCTAGGGCAGCAATGGTCCCTGGATGATGCCTTGTACGAACTGACGCGCATGAGGAACGATGTGCACAGCCAAGCTATCCGTGCCAGCACCACCACGCCCCGCAACACCAAGGCAAAGGGGGCCCAAGCGCGACCTTAAGCCAGCCCGCATGCCTTCACGCCCCACCAAGAAAGGCAAGGGGAAATCCAAAGGAGCCTCGCCTTCGCCAAAGCCCAAGGCAGAGTGGTGCACTACATACAAAGGTAGAGAGGTTTGCCGGCGCTACCAGACGGGCAGTTGCACCAATGACCAGTGCCCTTTCGCCCACGTGTGTGCCATAGTAGGCTGCCAGCAAAAGCATCCTGCCATGGATCACAATAAACACACGTGAAACAGCCCGGATCTTGGACCGGCGCAGGATCGGGCAGCCATGCCTCCGCCGGCCTTGCCCCACGACGGGCCTCATGAACCGTCTTCACCATCGCAGGGGCCAGGGCAAACAGCCCGGACTCCAGCGAACCCAGCGCTTGGCCAAAGCCACATACGCCCGCCCGGGCAAGCTCATCAGACTCACAGTTGCATCCAGCCTCAAAGCGGCTTTTTTTGGACGTGTTTGCAGGTAGGCTGCGCCCAGTGACGTCGGCCGCCATTAGCCTTGGCCTTGACTGCTTCGAGGTTTTTGACCTAGATGGTGACACTGCGCACGACATCCTGGATGACAGAGTCTTCGAGGCACTCCTCAGACTCTGCTGGTCAGGAGTCGTGGCCCTGATCATGCTTGCCCCGCCTTGCAAAGAATACTCCAGACTCAAACTTTGCCCGGGCGGGCCCAAAGCCTTGAGAACGCCGCAGCACATGGACGGGGTCCCCGGCCTTTCGCCTGCGCAGCGTAAAAAACTGCTGGATAGCAAAACCATCCACGACCGTGGTAGAGCCCTGTTCAGAGCAGTGGTCTCCAAAGGGGGCGTGGGCATTTGGGAGCCACCATCAGCCATGTCCTGGCTGGAAGAGGCTAACTTCCAAATGCTACGCGATCACCAGTGTGCCCTGGTGTGGGTAGACGCTGCATGCACAGCAAAGCCTTCTCTAAGTCATGGGCGTTCGGCTGCAACAGTTCGAACATACGGGCCCTGCAGGCTCGCTGCAATCACTCATACAAGCATCAAAGCATTGCAGGCGTGAAGGAACAAGGGGTATACCTCAGCACGCTGACCGCAGAATACCCCCCTTCCCTGGCCCTGCAACTGGCCCAAATAGGTGTAGGAAGGGTGAGTAAAACAGGCTCCTTGCGACAAGCACTGCCACTGCGCTCCAACTCCTCCAGACCCATCACATTGGCGCCTTGCAGGCTCCCCACCTGCGACGGAGCAGGAATGCACTCATCCGCAGATTGGTGTCTCCCCAAACCCGAACACCCGCTGCAAGCAGTCGCCAGGCCCTGGCTGCACTGGATGCATGAGCGCAAACTGGTGCCACGTATCCTGGCACACATCAAAAGCGGTTCTTCGGACTGCCCACTCTCGCCGTCCGAAAGCCTGGAAGTGGCAACTCTAGCATACACCGCTTTAAAACTGCCCTGCCCTTCAGATATGAGCCCCGAGGCAGGACAGCCATACCGACTCCACCTGCTGCATGCCCTGGCCAAATCTTGGGGTGACCCAGACATGGCCGGCCCTTTTGCCATTTTTGCAACACGGAGTGCCGACAGGAGCCGTATCAGCCTTGCCACCAAGCCTTCAATGGCCAGCAAAGAAGCCAGACTCCGCGCTGCCGCCGGATCTGGAAGTTTGTGAGGGCAACTGGAAGATGGCCGAAGACGAGCCAGAAACCGTGCAAGGCTTGCTGCGCAATGAAATTGCCAACAACTGGATTGTTGAAACCAGCCTTAGCATAGCCGACGCTCGGGAAAAATGGCCCTTAGGCATTGCCTTAGGCAAGTTAAATGTCGTTTTCACTGAAGGCAAAGAGCCGCGCCTTGTCTTGGACAGCACCGTGTGCCAAGTCAATACCAGATGCCATCAGCCAGAGCGCCTTAGCTTGCCAATGCCTTCTGATTTGGCGCTGTCCACGCAGCCAGAAGACACTCCAGGCGCCTTCATAGGCGCCAGCATTGACTTTAAAGCCGCACACAAACAGGTGCAAGTCCGCCCTGAAGAGCATGGCCTTCTACTCTTCGCCTTTCAAGGAAGCTCTACCATTACAGGGTGTGCCATTTTGGGGGCCGTTTCTCGGCTTTCTGGTGGCAGCGCACCGGCGCATTCTTGCTTCGTCAGGTGCATGGGTTGCTAGCCTGGAAGCCCCACAAAGCCTTCCTTTTTGTGGACGACCTGCTGTGTGCACTCTTCCGGGATAGCGCACCAGACATGTTTGCCTTGGTGGTGCTTTTCTTTTGTGCCATTGCAGCGCCCATTTCGTGGAAAAAGGGGCAATTCCAGGATAGCCTGGTTTGGTGCGGTTGGGAGATCAACTTCTCCCACGACACCATTCAGCTCGTGTCCGCTAAACTAGCCAAGCTGGACGCCTTGATCAAATCCCTTCTGGGAAATCGACGGGTGCCCCGCAAAACACTCGAGCAGTGCATAGGCCTGCTTATTTGGGCCACCAGCATTGCCCTACACCTCAGGTCCTGGCTAGCACCTCAACAGCCCACCAGGCTCAATGCACCCTCAAATGTGGTCAGCCTTTAGAGCATCCTTGACTAAGGACCTCAAAACTAGCCATAGCCTCCCGGGCTTGTGGATCACAGTGGGCTCCAAAATCTTGGAAATTTCAGGCCGCACCATGCATTGCCCCCACATCCCGCGAGTGCCTGGCACTAGCAAGCCCACATGGGTGCGCATCGCGGACCCCAACAACCCACACACTAGCCTTTCCAAGTCAAGCCAACAGTGCCTTGCTTGGCTGGCGTCGTGCTTTCGGCACTCGCCTATTCAGCCTTTGGCGCGGCCACACCAGCTGCAAGCTCTGGCTGCCGCGGATGCGTGTGCCGAAGATGATTTGGTAGGGATCGGGGGCTGGGCAATCACATCCTCCCAAGTGGTGTGGTTCGCCGAGACCTGGAACATGCAAGACATAAGAGCCGTGTGGCCTTGCCTTGTCAAGCCTGGACAGCGGTACATCGCATGCTTCGAAACTCTGGCACAGTTAGCACTGCTGCAAGCAACCCGCAGCCACATTGGTGGTGGGCACTACTCGTTTAGCATGCCTTCAGGCACAGACAATTCCGCCACGGAAGCAAGCCTTAACAAACTGTTCACGACTTCCTGGCCGTTGCAACTCTTTGTGCAATTAACAGCCTTCTGGGCTCACGCTCACAATGTGCAGCTGCAGCCGACGCACGTTCCAGGAAGGTGCAATGATTGGGCTGACGATCTCAGCAGAGGTCGGTTGGCCCGGTTCAGCCATCGCCCTGAAAGTCGCATACGCTTCAGCCCTGCAAGCCTAGCGATGTCAGGCCGAGGCATTCAACTGTGTCCGATGCATGCGCCCTGGCGCCCGGAGCATTTGGCAGCAGCCTCCGTCACCGCTGCGCCAGCCTAACTTGCATCTCGACAAGGCCTCGCGACCAAATATCCGCCGTTGCCCTGTCAGCCAGAACAACTGGCGACGTCAGCCAGCCGCTTACTCAAGCCGCTCTGACCGGGAAAAAGTGCAGTCACCGCATAACAAGCTGCTCACAGCCCAGCGTGCATGGTCACGCTAGCATCTGCCCTGCCAGGTACAACCCCACTCTGAAGGGCGGGTGACGAGGCCTGCGGCCCAGCGGGTTCGCTTTTACCGGGGTTGCCTGAAACACTGAAGGGGGGGTCAATGTGCCTCCTGTTCCAGGCGCACTAGTGCCCTGGAAGCAGTGCAACTTTCAGCAATCCCGGTAAAAAGAACTGCGGCCGCTTCGGACTTGCTTTGTTCTTTTCAGGTTCCATGTTTGGGTTCAAGCTAGGAGCAGTGCAACATGCCTTAACGCTTAGGGTTTCTTTTCCCGTGTGTTTAGGGCATGTGGTGAATCGAACTATGCGTTGGCCGTTTTGCTCCAAACCTGCGGTTTCATTTCTTGAAACCCACCCACCCGCCCTGCGCTGCCCTATGCCAGGCTTTGCAAGGATAGGGAGCAGACTCTCTGCACTTTCATGGGTGGCCTCCGGGCCTTTTGGTCTCCGGACCAGGTCTCCGGACCAATTTCGGTCTCCGGACCTCAAGTCCGGACCTTGGGGCGTGGGCACGCATGCCGCGCCCCCCAAGCACTGCATTTATACGCAAGGACACGCACGGGGGGTCAATGTGCCTCCTGTTCCAGGCGCACTAGTGCCCTGGGGGTCAATGTGCCTCCTGTTCCAGGCGCACTAGTGCCCTGGAAGCAGTGCAACTTTCAGCAATCCCGGTAAAAAGAACTGCGGCCGCTTCGGACTTGCTTTGTTCTTTTCAGGTTCCATGTTTGGGTTCAAGCTAGGAGCAGTGCAACATGCCTTAACATGAAAGATGTGTTCAGAGTGATTGTGCAGAGTGAATCAAGTGTGAGAAGACTTGAGAGAGAGCATGCAACAGTGATTGGATGCAATACGAAGGAGAAGCTGATGTGCGCGTTATTATTGGAGCTGTCAGGAAAAGCAATGGCAGGAAGCTTGGAACATGGAGACAGCGTGATTGTGTATGTACATTTGCAATATGTATTGAATGTGATTTGCAGTATTCGGACACTATATGCCGTGTGTGGATTTCTGATGTGTATTGGATTTCTTAAATGGTTGGAGCACCGTGAGAGAAAGGTGTATGAGAGGTGCATGGAAGGGTGTCGAAGTATTGCAGATGGAGAAGATTTTCAGAGCAGACTGGAGAGATTACATTACAGTGTGGAAGATATGATTTCACAGATGCAAGCTTTGCGAGAGGACGACCGCGAAACTCGACAGATGAGTTGGATATGGCATGAACTGGATGTTGTGAAAGGACAAATTCAGGAGTGGATTGGACGATTCGTGATCATTGAGAGAGCGGTGGAGCGACAGCAGAGCAAGGAGATCAGCGATGCTGAGTTTGCAAGACGAGATCCTGAAGCAATGAGCCGGAGCAGTAGCTATCTGGACGACGCAACGTGGGCAGATCAACTGAGGGAAGAAGGTATAAATCCGTTGACTGGTGAGACGTTGACATCAGATGGTTCAGGAAGTGAGTGCGGTTGATATTCATTCCTATGTGCATGGCAGATGAATGGATTTGCATTGGGAGATGAGTTCCAGAATGTTCCCATTTTGGCTTGATGAAAGGGCCAGGGATTTTTCACAAGTGTATAGCGTCTTGAGCTGTATAGACTGAAAGGCGACTTTGAAAGATTGCCACATGGCAAAGCCACATGGCAAAGGCGGGGTGATAAAGGTTTACGTTTGGAGTACTATTTCCGCTGAGGTTTCCTGAGGTATTGCGCCGGTAGGCGTTTACATGGGTTGGCGTTATTTGATGCTTGCTTAGTTTGTTTTGGCCGCGCCAGCCTTTAAACCGCTTGCATCCGCGAAATCAGGCTCAACATAAGCGTGGATAGTTTGCATGTGGTAGATAGGCAGTCAAGGCTAGCCCAACAACCCTAAAATCGGCTAACCTTAGGCCACACACACACGCACACGGGCTTTTTAGCAGTTCTCTTGCAGTCTCAGTGTCAAAAAAAAGGAACATGAGCACTGGGCACTAAGAATGCAAGCAAGGCATGATTGGTTCTGGCAGCTCAACGCTACCGATTTTCCCCAGTGTGACCACTTATGCGCATGGCATTTGCAACCTGCTTGGTAACAGGGATTCCATGCATCAGCAAAGCCCCTGTTTCTGTCAGGTAGCGTTTGTGTTTGTTTAGCCAGATCCGACTCGATCCGGTTGTCAAAGTAAAGAGGACATCCCAAGCTTTCTTGGGTCTGTAGGCCGGGTTCTGATTCAAATCATAGGCAGCTATATCTGCAAACATGCCCTCGTAAGCAGTCCGACCTTGGCCCAATGACTAAAGGCTTGAGAAGTAGGAGGTGTCGTTTAAACCAGTTGGCGCAAATGCAAAACACACTTCAGACAATGTAAGGCAAGTACGAATCTCGTAATTGCCTTCGCGCTCATCAGTATGGTCCAAGTCGAAAAGCATATCGTGAAAAGAGAATCTGGAAGAAATTCGGAAGAAATTCTGGTCAAAGTCCAGAGAGCTTGCATGCCTCAACAAGATACGGCAGCTTTGGCTGCCGACCTGCCCTGAAAGAACTGCAACTAAGCCAAGGACTGTTGGGAACGGTGACCAAACAGCAAATATGTTCTTCTCCGGGAAATTGGATATCCGTAAAGACGAGGGTCCAGCTCCATCAATGATAATAATTCAAACGCACGACCTATGGCGAGAATGTTGTACTTTGAACTTCAGACATCACACCAACTTGTTTGAAGGTCTCCCGCCCTGCCTACTAGTTCTCGGGAAGGCGACCGCGTTCTCATGCACCAATATTATAATATGTCTGACGCATGTTGCAAGGCAGCCTTCAGCCTAGGCAAGACATCATAATAAGGGAGTAGCCACAAGCCAGAAAAACAATAATGTGGGAGAGAAAGGAAGAGGAAAGAGAAAGGAAATTGAAAGAACACATGAAACCATCACCATCACCATCACCATCGCCAGCAGCAGCAGCAGAAGCAGCATCAGCGTCGGCGTCAGCGTCAGCATCAGCATCAGCATCAGCCTCCTCCTCTTCTCCCCTCCTCCTCCTCATCCTCCTTGTCGTCGTCGTCGTCATCGTCGCAGTTGTCAGCGCCCTCACCATCATCATCACAATCATCATAATCAATACAGTGGCAGGAAATTGACGAGGAGAAGGGGATAAGGAAGGAGATTGAGCTGTCCTACTAAGGTGGCCCTAATGCGCTTTGGGGCCACCATGACCTGCCAAGTCACAATCGCCATCATCATGAGCCCCTCTTCCACTCAGCCCCCGCAAAAAAATGCAAGGCAAGGCACATTGTAAGGAATATCGACGCCGTCCTTCCTTCAACCCCCAGCCTTTCTCCCCAAAACGACCATCCTTGGCGAGATGTTTTCTTTGCACGCGGGCGTGGCCAAAATTCCAAGTTGCCAAAATGCAAATCAAGGGGCAACACGTGTCGACCCCATAAGACCAATGCGTAGGTGCGCTTTGGGTTTCTTGGGTGTTTCTTGCGGGCGTAGCAACTTGGCTGAGCGCAGGAGCAGTAATATTCACAAAGCAGTTGCACTAATGCCTTGGCGCATAACAAACAAACCAAGTCACTAGCACAACTACTCGAGCTCAATAGTTGGATCCAGAAACAATGGAATAAGCTCATCCAAGGTTTTCCTTACAGGGATGACAAAAGTTCGTCCATAGTTCGTCAATTTTTCCAGGGGGGAAACCCAAGTTCGTACAATGTTCGTACAATTTCCCTTTAAAAGTTCGTACAATATTGACGAACCTTTAAAAAATGACGAACTATGGACGAACTATGGACGAACTATTGTCGAACTTTCCAAAAAATGTCACCCCCCCAACCCTCCTGGCAAATACGAACACCACAGGTTCACAGGGTTCTGGCCCTGCCGAAGTGAGCATTTGGCATAGAAGCTCTCGTGCTTCAGCCACACCCTGTGCTGCGCTTGTAGCTGTAGTGTTTGCCACGCAAACCAGTGTCCAACCTTTGTGCGCTTTGCCAACACTTTTCTTGAGAGCGTGGGTTCTCGTCAAGAGTGTTGACAAGACATCACCTTTATGATGCTGCGCGTTGTCGATGGTTTCGACCAGATCTGTCATGCACATGCTTACCTGCCGCAGCACTGTGTGAGACACTGGTTGTCTTGAAGTGACTATGTTTTAAAGAAAGGGTACCTATACTGTGGTGGGTTTGAAACGACACCCAAGCACGCATCCATGAAATGCCTGCATGTTACACTTAAAGGGTGGCTTGTGATTAGATTTATGGCGCACCAACGACAAAGTGCCAATCTTGTTGCCGTGAAAAGACTGGGGCAAAGAAACTCAATCTCCACCATGGTTTGACACAAAGGGTCATCAAATCGAATCAAACCAAACCTTAGCGCAACCAACAAGTTGCACACAACCCTCAAAGCGTTGGAGGTGGCAAACACAAACAATGCAACCCTTGGCAATCGCTTTCCAGCGATCGCCCTTGTGAAATTGGTGGTTGATGAACCGAGTGAAGATCGGAAGAGATTATTCCCTTTGCAAAAGGCCTAGTATTGGGTATGTGCACGTACGGCAGCAATTCCCCCGCCTGTGTTCCCGAAACATTCTTTTCACGTGCAGCGGCGTCAACAGACAGCGTAGCGCGCAAGAGAAGTTGACAGGAGATTTTTTTTCGATTCGCGGTGTCAAGCTTGCTCATCAGAACTTGCAGAAGCTACGAAGTGACATTGATGTTTTTACGCTTGTTTCTCACCTGCAGTGGGAGAGGTATCAGAGTTTACTTGACGTCTTTCTATGCTTCCGGGCCACCCGTCGTCAAATTAAACCCAATACTATTTGGGGTCTCTTGCCGGGAGAATTTGCAGGGGCTTCCCCCAAAGGAACCCGCGCCCATGACCACGGGGGCCGGACCGTTTTTTCAAAGAAGGAGTTGGCGCAGGACCGCCCCTGCAGGGTACCGCAAAAGGGTCGACGAAAGGGAGACACAGGGGATATCCCATTTGGAAGGAGCAGACTTCGCCAGTTTTCAAAGCAACCCCCTACTAATGAATAACCCCCAATTCGTTAAAAAAATCGAACTCCGGGGCCCGGGACCAGATTTGCACTCCGCACAATTGATTTTTAATTGAGCCAATACTATACCCTTACTAAAGTCTTGGAATCCTTATTAGTTGTAGCAGAAATTAGGAACTAAGAACTGACACTGAGAACCTCACTTCGCTGCCACCCGCCCTTGTTGGTTAGATTTGAAGGGAACCATGTTTGATCTGATTCTCGCCCAACTGTAACGCCGAACACCTACCGCACAAGTGTAGGCAGGAGTAGTTGACTGGGGGTTTACTTGATTAGCAAAAGGAAGCTTGGAGTTTAGAACTTCTGACGGATAAGATCTCGTTGCAGTCAAGTTGGCAGGCGACAAGCAAGCAAGGTATGCTGGGGAGGGGAAGGAGCATGGACAAAAACCAATTTTTACAAATTGCTTGAAACCGGGCTTGTATATTGGTTTTGCGAATATATAGACGTGTTTTTACCTGAATCCTGCGTGTCAATAGTTGACCAAACTCACCCGTAACCCTAGGAAACCTCAACGGAAATAGTAGTTTGGAGCACCCACTCAAACACGTGTGTGTGCATGATGTGAAACATCAGGATGAACCTTTTGTAAGTTTGCAGTTGGAACGCTTGGCAACAGACCATGTGTTACCGATGAGGCGCTTTTCGGTTCGCATGAAAAGTTAGGAAGCTGGCCCTTGCTGGAGGGCGTGGTGGCCACGAAAAGCACCCCCGACAGCGTGGACCTGAAGCTGTCGAACTGCAGCACCACGGTAGCCAGAACTTGGCCAACAACGCACGCTGGCCACGGTGGCCGCCAACTACGGCCTCAAGACGGTGGTGGACCAGCACTCCCTTGCAAGGATCACGCCGCTGGAGGTCGACACCAAGGTGGCCAACGCTCTTCTGGGCGTCGTCGCCGTTGCAATTGAGGGAGGGGGAGTGCGGCTCTTGTCGACACATCTTTTTAATAGTTGCACGAATAAAAATTGTAGCATGGCGGGTGTGTGCCGTTCTTTTGACGCAGGTTGGTGCCGCTGGAGAGAAGCTTGTTGGTGTTCGCAGAAGATTTGCTGTGATGGTTGATTGGAGCGTGTTGCTTGCTGCGTCCGACGGTGCAAGGCTGGGACGAAGCTTTTCATAAGCGCAAGCCCAGTTAGAACTTGCGGTTGGTTGCGCGCATCCTGCTGGGAAGAGCGTCTGCAGCGGCAACGGCGCAAACCTGTGAAGCCAATCTGTTTGCTTGAAAGACGACAAACTTGATGTTTTGCTGCAGTTGCGCGCACATTTTTCTGGGTAGTTTTGCATTCCTAGGCAAGGTTTTCGGGTTTCTTTTTGCGTCCGCCGTCAAAGCTCCAAACGGGTCTTGCGCGGACGTGCTTTTGCTTCTCGCGAAAGTGCGTGTGAAAGAGAACGTGGGCTGTCTGCGCTGAGGGGAGCCTTTTTGGCACGGGTTTGATGACTGCGAACAAAATCAAGTGTGTGCAAGCTGCTACGCCAACTTGGGAGTTGCCGCGTGCTGTTTCACATTTGCGGGTGAAGGAGCAAGGTTTCGCAACAACAACAAGAACAGCAGCAGCAGCAACAACAACAGCCCTTTTTTCAACTTGAAAAGCGACACATCTCCTTGCAGAAATTTGGTTTGTCAGCTGCAAGCCGCCGCCAGATCCTCTTTTTGGTTCGGATCTGTCCCAGTCGGCCGCACGCAATCGTTCGCTGGCTGGCATGGGTTTGACTGTTCCTCAGGCTCCGGCAGGGAAACCGGGCTTTGGAGCCAGGCCCTGCAAGACAAGCCCATTCGGGTGGCTCGTTTTTTTGTTGAGGGTACCTGTTTTTATAGCTTGAAATGGAAACCAGAAGGACAACCACCATTTTTTTGCCCTAGAACAGTCACCACCCATATTTTTCCCACTATTGGCAGGATCAGCCACGGCGGTCACTCAACGACTTAAGTTGGGGGGTGTATCAATAAAAGTACCGCCATCTGCGCTGGTGGTCTCCCAAGCAATTTAATCCCGAACCGACTTCAAGTCACCTCCGCATACAACGGGATACTCCTTGTTTTTGTGACCACCGATATGCAAGTCGTAATGAGGAGGAAGAACAAATCGGGTTCTCAAAAGCCATGCCAACAACCTTCAAGCAACCTGGAATCTGCAGAATTTCAATCCTTCAATCCCCGAAATCAAACAAAACACGGTTTTTCAGATAGGAAAAGACACCACACGGCATTGCAGAAAGGGGCACTCCAGTGGTCTGGACCAGTGTTCGCAAACGGTGCTTTCTTTTTCTGTGGCGAGCTCACCGGCCGCGGGGTGGGGTGGGGGGTGGGAAAAGTTACCGTGTAGGTCCTCTTCTTGGGGATCCAATTACTTTTTTAGTTTCATGTCACTCATTGTTAACTGAAGGAGCTTCCCATGTCCAAAACCACAGCCCCCAGCTAAAATCAAGGAACTTCTCATGTGCCACAAACGCCCCCAGTCCGAACACCTCCGAAGCCTTCGATGTCGCAGGTGCTGTCACGTGTGGAGGAGCTCCTGCAGCAGCTTAAGGCAGAAGCGGAGGCAGAGGCGCCATGGTTCGACCGCTTGGTTGTGTTCGAAAGCGAGAAGGGGGGGTGTGAATATTGATCAGAAACCCTTTGGTGGACATCATTTACATGGGGATCTATGTCCAGAAGCTGGTTCCCCAATGAATATTCATATCCAGCAAGGGATTTGTTTTTTAAGAGTTTCCCATGCTTGAGCTGCTCTAAATGCATTCTTTTGCTAATATGTTGCACAGGTTGATGTTGCCCATGTGAACTTTGGAGTCCGGACCCACAAAGCCCCTTTTAGACCACTGAAGCAAGAGAACCCTCAAACACCCAACCACATATGCACATACATATACATATAGACATATATACAAATTCGGTATATCGGTGAGGGTTCGTCAAGAGTTCCCTAGGAAACCACAATCACCGGTTTTCGATCGGTGATCGGTTTCGGCTCGCGTTGGAATGCTTCGGCAAATCTTGCATGCGGATTTGACCATTTCGGCCTCCACTGGCGACTAAGACATGCTCGTCAATCTGGGATCTCGCACGACTGCACGGTGTGAGCCAACGCTCATAGACGAGAAAAGCTGCCAGCGGCGCAGGCGACCAGAGCCATTCCGCCCAAGGCTTCTCAGACACGAGCTTAGCTGTCGCGCGTCTCAAAAGGTTGGGCGCTCCAAAATACCCCAGACCTTCAGCCCTCTGGACGGCGCGATGCAACATGGGCGCGCAAGCGACAAAATATGCTCGCAGCTGGAACTCTTAACGGGTCTGCACCCACATATATATATATATATGATATATATAATGAGTGTGTCCGTTTGCGCGGCAGTGTCTGCGTGAAACAAATATACGTCCTTTACACCCGCCGCATCGGCGCCGTCGCCGGGCCACTGTCCATCCCGGGACACCTACGTGACATCCTGGAGGGAAATTCACGGAAAGCAAGCTACCCTGCGTCTTCGCATGCTAGTAATGTTTGCGTGTCCAGCGTTCAAACATGGCTACGTTCACATCGTCTTCCTCCAATGCAAAATGAATGGTTGGTTGAACAGGCGCAGGTGCACAGAAACAAGCCGCGGACCTGCGAGCCTTCCTTTTTCGCGACGAAACATTCAGCTTGGCAAAGGGTACATTTGCCTGGCCGCATTTGGCACTCGGACGCCGCTCCTCGCATTTTGTTCTTTTGCCCCGGGGTCTGTGCCGAAGTGCTTGCCGGGCCTTGGAAAATGCCGGATTTCTTTCGGTCGTTTGCCGACGTTAGTATTTTGCAGCTCGCGGCGACGCAGTTCGCAATTTACGAGCCTAACTTCCGCAATGGCTTACATCCTTCCTAAGCGGCAGAAGTCTTTTGCTGTCCTGCCGGCCTATTTTTTCGTTTGGGATGCTTTGCGAGACCACATTCACTGCCTATTCATTTCATGTGTCCCGGTTGCCTTTCCGAAATCCTTGAGGCCCTTGGACGTGTGCCAGATGCTCACTGACGTCCAGCATGTTCTCGCGACTTGTGACAGGAAGATGCTGACCGGTTTACAGCAGTCTGGGCGATACTATGGGACTTGTGTTTGACGAAGAACCCAGGCCTTGCTTCATACTTCACCATCAACCTCAAGGAATGACAACAAGCGGGGACTCCAACGCACTGTGTCCACTCATTAACGTCCAATCCGGCTCGCTTTCCCGCAATCTTAGATTCAATCTTGAGCGTTGTGTGAAACCCTTCGCTATTAATGGGTTGTTTGCCCAATGCACAAGTTCCCCGAGGGGCAACTCAGCGGTCGTGAAACAGATCTGGCGGGATGCCTTTCTTGTTTTGTGATTAGCCGACAGAATCTTTGGCATTGATGAGGATACGTGGCCAACCGTTGGGCCATCATTCCTTCACGCTGGACGTTTCACCATGCCCTTCAACATTTCTCGACCCTCGGTTTTATGTGGATGCTGTGGTGTTAGTAGATGAACCTGGATGCGATTTGTAGGATTGACCATTGACGTTCATGACGTTCATGTCGAGTCCATTCAATTCGTGATTCTGGCGCCACAGTCATCCGCAGCTCATTCCCTGCCAGACTTACCATCGCCGAATGCGTCATGGAGTGGCATAGCATGTGGCATGCGATGTGAGGAAATCATGAATGTGCCCAAAGGTTGGCCACGTCCCTTGGCTAATCCTTGGCTAATTTGTCTTCCTAAAACTCGTCGCACGCTCCCATGGTTCAGTCAGAAGGTGAGTGCCACAGTCTGTTTCCCGCAACGGATGTCTCTTTACGACATGTTCATGTCATCTCGCACTAGCGATCCTGGACCGGGAGCTGCGTGCGTTCCCGTCCTTGCACTTGGCGCCGTTCTATCAACCAACTTGCACCACGAGCCCAGCTGCCAGCCAGTCAATGGGCAGTATCAGAAATTGCCTTCGCCTACCACTATTGGCGTCTCGTGACTATGATGCAATACGTCTCAATGCGTTCCATACCTACTTGATGAATTGTGGAGGCAGGCGCTTTGGCGAAAATCCTGCGCAACAGTCATTTGACCTGAGGCCAAGGCAAAGTTGCCTCTGCGAAACGCCTACGGAAACTGGCGACTGAGGTGTGGATGGTCAGGGTAGCTGCCATACACCATTCTCCACCCGACAACGAGTCCAGCGCGTCGCAAGAAGTGCCACCACACCGACTTCAGCGCTCGCATCAAGCTTTACTGAGCGAAAACTTGTCTGCCCCGTCACCGACCACAAGACCGCACTGCGCTGGCGCCATCGTGCGCAACTCCTCTCCTGCTCCGTTTCCACCGTGAAGTGTGTTCTTCCGCACCTTCGGCATCTTCATGGGACAGTGAGCCGTGGTCTTCCAGAACCCCGGCACGCCCACTTCAGCCTGTGGCCGACGAAAAACGCCCTCCTTTTCATGGACTCCTGACCTTGACAGGCGGCTCCGGAACATGAAGCTCAATGGGTTACAAGGCCATCGCGAAGAGGCTGAATATGACTCCCGAGAGCGTTAAAAACAAAGGGGAAGCCGTCAAAGGTGACTCGCGTTGTGTTTTCCAAGCCGTTTCGTAGTGCGATCTCGGCACTTTATGCTTTTGAGCGGTTGTGTGTGTGTGTGTGTGTGAACCGTCTTTACACATAGAGACGCTAACATATTTTTTTTGGGGGCCTGTGCCCTGGCTAGTCTTAGAGGTTCTGGGAATTGGGATGCCTTTCCAATGGGCTGCGTTTCAGACGGCGGTCAAAAGGGAAGGCCTTTGCAGGCCAAGCCGCCCAAGCAAGAAGTCCAATTGGTTCAAGCCATAGCCATCTATTTTGCCTTAAGGACACCTAGACAACACATGGAGCTAAAGCTGGGCTTTTGTAGCAATCAAGAGGAATGTGTACTTGGTCAACCAGTTCGCCAATACACACCCTTGCGCTTGTGAGTTCTGGTCGAGTTTCCCTGGTGCTCGGATCCTGTGCGCTAGGCATATCACCTTTCTCCGGAGCATCCCCCATGGCACACCGTTCGGCTCCCAAGTTCGGCTGACTGAAAGTTCGACTGGTTTGATCGCCTTTTGGCTGGCAATTGTGGGTGTGAGCTGCAACCACGACATGTGTTTCAGGGTAGACTGGATATTGGCATGAACCAATTGGGGGACATCACCTCGGTGGGGATAAAAGGTCCAGCAAACACCATAGGGGCGTGTCTTTTTTTCCAATTTGTGGGGTCCGGTTTTCTAAATTCGAGGCGCCCAAATGGTCTGGAGACCCCCAGGCAACGTCTGGGCTCGCTTCAACCTGCAACCGGCTTGGAGTGGTGTGAAAGGAACAGAGGAAGGACATCACGCATTGTGTTTCTTCTTTCTTTCTTTTTTTGGGGGTTCCCCTATTTGATACACACTGAGGTATGTTTTGATTTTGACTTAAGCGCAAGGTACTTTGGGGTCAAGTTTTATTTGGTTGAGGTTTGTGTGCTTGATCAACATTTGAGATGGATTCGATCAAGTTTTGTTGTGCGGCCCGGTTGTTTATCAACATTTGACATGGCGTTCGGCTTTTTTGAGGGCCAGTTGATTGATCAGCTTTTGACTTGAGGACCAGTTTTGCGTTTTGCTTGATCAACTTTTGACTGGGGGGACTGGGGACCCTTTTTTGGATTTCTTTCCATCTCAGATTCCTTTCCGGAATGTTTAAAGGGGACAGATGGGTCCTGCTTTGAGGGAGCCCTCGAATGAGTCGTTTTCTTTTTGGTGTCCCTTTAAAGGCACAAAGCTGGGGTACCCTCAAAAAGATGTCACGGGAGAACCCGTGCTATTTGGAGCTCAGTGACCTTTTGACCTTGTGTCAGTATTTAGTCAAGGTCCCACTCTGTATTTCTAGGTTCTTTTGGGCAAACCCCTACAGGGACCCCCCCAACCCCAACCTCCACCCGCCACCCACCCCCCCTTCCCCTCTTGCCAGGCAGAGACTGCGCCTTTCGCGCCCAATGGCAGGCTCCGAACTCGTGGCAAAAAGCGGGGAATTCGTGCGGCCAAGCGCCCCAAGGGTTCGTGAGGCCGATGTTTTTGGGCCTGGTGCAATTTTCTGGGTCGAGCTGTTGAGGTTTTCTTAAGATTGGATTCGCAGAAGGCTGGTTTGAGACTTGCAACCAAATCGACCGGATCTGACCTTTTGGTTTCCCCTGTTTGGTCCATTTGTTGTGGCCCTGAAGGTAAACACTTGTTTTTTTGGGCCTTTGGGCAACTGCGATTCGCCTACCGTGTAGAGTTGGCAACTTGGATTCACATTTCTTGGACCTGCAGGACTACTAATTTTCTGGCGACACCGATGGGTGAAACAAGCTCATGTAGGTTCTTTCCCAGAGGCTTGAATGCTTATGTCAAGTGGAATTGTTTCTGACACTTGCAGATAGTGGCAAGGTGGGGGATGTTTTTTTTTTTTTTTTTTTTTTTTTGGGGGGAAAACAATGAAGGTTTGCCTCTGAAATGGGTCAACAACACACATTGCCCGTTTGATCCATAGGAGTTTTGACTACTGTGCCAAGAAAGAGCTGGGCAAATTCTGAATGTGCCAACCTGACAAGCAAAGCTAAGGGACCATTGACATTCAGCACAACTTTTGGAGCTCGGCTGTTTGTGGATTCCGATTTCAAGATCAAAAGGAGAGATATTTTCAAGAAACCAGCAGGAAAGTCCGGAAATCCGACATCGAGAAATTCTGGCAGCCCGGTCCAAAGTCGGCTTTCTTTGCCAGGTGCCCTACGTTGCCGGGCAACCTGAGCCTCACCGAGGCCGGTTGAGGGTGGAACCCCTTTGCAATCAGCACCAAAGGGCTTGGACCACCTGAGACCAAAGGGAAACCACCTTTTTTGGGTTCCCCCTATCTATGTGTATATATATGTATATATATATATATATATATTTGTATGGGTACATAATTGAAAGTTTGCGTGGGGGCAGTGGTTTGGGGGTGGAAGCCTCTTAGACTCAACCGTGAAGGCTGTTAGGCTGCCAATTTTTTAGTTTCACCCTCGGCAAGAATCCGGACAGGACCCAGTGTCAGGCAGGCACTTTCGGATTTTTTGTCTTCCTTCATTTGCCCTCCTGTCCACATTGCCATGGAACCCACGTTTTCTATGACCCCGATCCATATCAGTGGGCAGCAGGGTACCCTTCCATCCAAGGATGGGCATTTCCAACACCCAGGGGGTACGGGTTTGCAGAAAATCCGACAACAAACTTGCGCTGGTCGGTTTTTCTCAGATCACTTGGCATCCAGCATGCATATAGCTGTGGCCGCGTGGAACATGCGAAATGCGTTTGTTCATTGGCCTACATAATGGAATGGGGTCGTGGGGTACTGTTGAACCAGGTTACCTCATGATGGGGGGAGTGTGTATTTGTTTAACCCTCTATATTATTCTAAGCAAGGGGGACCATCCATTCTTGGGAATGGCATCTTTTGGGGAACAGACTCTGTTTGGGCTTCCATTTTTAAAGCAGGTTTGGGACTGAGCAACCTCTCGGGATCTGAATTTTGACCCGAATTTCTCAGCGCCTACCAAAGGCAATGGGCTACACGGGGTTTGAGCTAGGTGTGGTTTCGCATGGGGGGTTTCTCAATGGCGAACCCGCGTCTGGTGTTTCTTGTGGGAAGCTGCAAGGAAATCAGCCATTGGTTGGGGGTGCAGACGCGCCATGAGAAATAGATGTCATTTGCGGCCAGGGTTACCAGCCACCCAAAGGCAGCCGAATAAGACGGCGGCAGTGCCAGCCCGAGCCGAGAAATGAGAAGCCCACAGGCCTTGGGTCCAGGGGTTTGCCCGGTCTCTGTGCTCGGGGGGTCCTTGCGTCCCAAATGCATGCGTGGACCGGGCCAAATTGAAACCGAAGCCAACTAGCCCAGCTCGTTGGCAAGCCGGGTTTTGGAACAGGCAGAGAAGGCAACACAGCATGAAAAAGATTGAACAAAAACAACAGAGTGCTGTACCCCGGGGCCCGAAATGGCGCGATTTTGGTTTCCCTTCTTGGTTTCCCCTTGCCCTCATACCCAAGGTCAACGCATTGAGGTGAGCGCCTAAGACCTGGTAGGTAGAACCAAAGTAGCACACCGTACTAGTAGACCATATATTAATATCTATATATATATATATACACACGTATAATATATATATATATATACACATCCCCCCGCTCCCAAAAAAGCAGCAACAACAACAAACCGCGCCTGCTGCTTGTGCAAGGGAAGTCAGGTCATTTTTACATGGATGTTGCCAGAAGTGGGCTGATTTTAAAATGTTGGTAGACTTGCGCAGATGATCTGAATAGTATATGCTTCCATTTCCTCAAACATGTTTGTGGATTTTTCGTTTAGATTCTTAGGGTCTAAGCCAGAATATTCCATACATACATCTCTCAAGGTTTTGAAAATGTCAGTCAATAATAAAACATCTGCTTTCACAGAAATCGTGATGGACTCTCATGTTTTCCTGTTACAATGTGTCCATGCTTATAGTCTTCATCACTACTGTTTTTCTCGTTCTTTTGACTGTAATACATCTCTGTGAGAGTACCGGCGCAAGGGTAGCAACAATAAAGCAAACAATGCCTCTTCTGTTTCGCCTACACATCTTCGATTTCTCATCTCAATTGATGTGCAAATCCTCTTCGTCTGTCAACTTATGAACCTGTGCCAATACCTGCTACGCATCTTCCATGTCTCATCTCAGCCCATCTGCAAATCTCCTTTGTCCGTCGGCTCATACCAAAAAACAACATTTGCTCACATCTGATATACCTTGACCAATGCCACGCTGTTTGCTAAAACAATTTTCCTGAACGAAATCTGTGAGGCACAAAACCGACTACGACGCATGCAACACACTGGTACTTGTAGTGTGTTTTTCAATATCCAAGGAGATTCTTTAAATCATTTTCTATTAATTTAATTATCCAAGGTCCATTCCAAAATAATGATAATAAGGTGCACAAGAACAGGAAGGACTGAAAGCAGTCGGCGCTTTAAAGCGCTTTCGGATCTAACATTAAATATTGCTAGGACAATGGTTCTTGAATCTTGAGCCCCAAAAGCGCTTTAAAGCGCTTTAAAGCACTTTTGGATCTACATTTCAAGATTCAAGATTTTCTTGAACCCAGTATGGGGCCCCCAAAACGCTTTAAAGCGCTTTCGTCCAGCTCATGGATTCAAGATTCAAGAACAAAGAGTTCTAGGATAGAGGCTCCAATCTTGAATCCAAGAGAATGAACACGCTTTAAAGCGCTTTACAGCGTTTTAGGGGCCCAAGGTGGATTCAAGATTCGAGATCTAGAGTCCTGGGAATCTTCAACCTTGAATCTTGAATCCAAAAGTGCTTTACAGCGCTTTCAAGCGTTTTTGGTGGATAGAGGTGGAGTCAAATGTGCATAGTTTGATGGGATTGGGGTGCCTGAAAAGGGGGTGGGAAGGGGGGGATTCACCGTATATATATAATATATATATATATATATATATCAGTATGACATGATGACCATCTTAAAGTCTAGAACCAGAAGTCGGTTTCGGGCGCTGGTGAGGTGTTCACCGGGTCCGAGAAACCTTCGGAGGTCTGTTCGCCGGTCGAAAGCATCGACGAGCCCGATGAGCGCTTCGACCGGCTCCCCCCTGAGCTTCCGGTCAAGCCGAAGCTTACAGTTTGTCAAAGCTTCCAGTTTGCACTCTTGTTTCATTTTTGGGCCCCCCTTTCTGAATGGCCCGATATGGAAAAGGCCTTCCTTGCGAGGCCTTCCTAAAGATGGCGCTTTGTCCGAGCCGTTTCAGCGAGCATTGGAGGTTGGATCCTTCGGGATTGGATGGTGATCAAGCGTGCCCAAAGGAAGACATATACAATCTAGAGAGAAGTCTGCCCCGATATTCAGGGCTCGATGCAAGCCACCGCATAGCCAACTAAGTTCGCGCGTTTCGGAGATTGGGGACCAACACTGAGCCAGTGGCTTTCTCAAATGGGTTGAGACCTTTTACGCGAAGCAAAAGGAATCTACAAAGGAACATGGTTTTGCAAAGTCAGGTTTACCATCGATTTCTGAAGGGAATCCAATCTTAAAAACACCAGAAGGGCCCACTTTGGCGTCACAGAAAGGCGGATTATTTCCCATAAGCATGAAGAAAAGCAACTTGGAGGGTCCAGTAAATTTAAGATACGGAATATCATCGATCTCGAACAAATCTTTCCCGAACACGAACACAAGGCGGAAGAAAGGGCATACAAAGGATCGACAATGGAGCGTGTAAAGAGTATATCAGGGATGCACAAGGGGTATTTTCTGGGTTTGCGTGACTGTTCTTTCTCTTGAGTTTGTCAGGAGGATCTCCCATTGATTTGCGCAGGCTTTTCTTCAGGAAGCCCTGAGTTGGTGGAAAAGGGTGCGATTGATTTGAAGCTCTTGGTTCTTGTAGAGGTAAACGGGAAGCCACCGGAAAATGCCTCCGAATCACCAATGCAAACCATGAACTTGCTTGTTCTTAAGCTACCACTTGGTTGGGAGGTTCATTCAAGCTTTTTTTCGCACCTGGAACAGGCAACGCGACTAAACATAGAGCTTCAATTTCAGAAGGCATGGATGCTGGCAGTGCTGATGATGTCGGCAGCAGGTCATGCTGGTGATGCTGGTGCTGATGATGTTGGCAGTATGCATGCTGTGCTGGTGATGCTGGTGACGTCAGATGAATGGTTTAACAGTAGACTTCGCAAAGCGATTGGTTGGAACCAGGCTGTGAAGGGCACTTGGGCATGAAAACGCTTGAAGCGTTTTGTGCAGCTGAGGCGGAACAACACACGCGCGAGGACAGCGCCGACTCGCGAGTGATGCAGACTTGGAGGGCACCCTTCTCGACAAGTGACCACCCCACGGGTCACCCCATGTCATACGCTCCTGAAAGTGTACTTTCAGGGGTTTGAAGCGGTCTTAGGGCACATTCGCGGGGTACACGACAAAAGTGGAACTGTTTGACTTTACACTCGCGTGTTGTAGCCAGTTTTCAAGTGGCACCCTGTGCCTGCCCAACTTTAGGTGCCTATGTACCAGAGATACTAATGACTCATTAAGTGGGAGGTCATCGAAGTAGTGTCTTAAATGGGTCTTATCATTACTCAGGTAACGGTTATGGTCGTTTGCTCATTCGTTTACTCAATTTCGGGCTTCTCAACATGCTGGACTGTTTTGGACAGGATAGCAAAGATAGCAAGAACACCGTGTTCCCATTTTGGCTTCATCATCCCCTTGATTTGGTTCCAACTAGATGTGTTCAAGTTTGAAGGGATATCCTTTTGAGTGGGGTGATGTTAGAGGAAAGAACGGGATTTCTGTTGCTTGCCCACAGAGTTGTACCGCTCATGGTTGGCGGGGCAAAGAATTCACATAAATTCAACGGCTGCTGTGGGGAGGAACCCATTGTCAGCGCTTGACAGATCCTTTTTTTCTTTGGTGAAAGATCAGTTTGATTGTGTAGGGGTGAAGGCCAAGCCCAGAAAGCACCAAGGGGGCAAGTTGGCGACGCTACATGACAAAAACAAACGCACTGCAGGAGCATGCCCAGCACCTCGCAACTGGGCAAGCATCTGGACGGAGAAGCCAGTTGAAATTTGGATTGACTCTTTGGAGTCCTCACATCACTTGCCCTTGTCAACCTCTTGTGCTTGGTGTCAGCTTGCGTGAGCGTGGGTTAGTGCTGCATGTTGTGTGTTTGTGTGTGCATGGTGTTTCCGGTGTTTGGCTTATAGGGTGTGGAGGACGGAGTAGAAGTTTTGCTCCCACCCTGCTTCGCTCCCACCCTGTTGCCATGCACTCGCAGTCACATTCCAAGTCGACCGCTTTGTGCTGGCTGTACAACCAAGCTCGGACGCAATGCTCGTTGCATCGTTCGTTGCATCGTGCGCTCAGATGTGTTAGCTGTGTGTCCACATTGCCACGCCGGCCTTTAGGTGACCGTGATGCCACGCCCAAGCGTGTCGTTTCCCAATCAGATTCAGCATCACCCAAAGCCGACATCGAGCCACGATAGTCGTGCGAAGACACACTCTTGGGGGAGTTGGGCGGTGCGGAGATACATTCTTGGAGCTGCCCTCCTTTTTCCTTGGAGGATCGTTTGCCCTCAGAGTTTGGATGCAGACTCAGATGTGACACCCCATGCAGTTCCGCCTAAAAAACGGAACTATGTCCGAGCGATTGCGATTGAGCCTCTCTGATTGATTTCAGTTGCCCACTCATCCACATATATCTATG
The DNA here is from genome assembly GCA_963377175.1 of Effrenium voratum. Lineage (NCBI taxonomy): Eukaryota > Dinophyceae > Suessiales > Symbiodiniaceae > Effrenium > Effrenium voratum. Next base: position 983,998 of record CAUJNA010001835.1, on the reverse strand, counting down.
GGTTTGGTTTGCTCTTTGACCCAAGTGCTTTTGACGATGGTAGATGCAAATGAATCTTGGTCTCCTTTAGCACTTTTTACTGCGTGGTTCCCAGTCATCCCCTAAGGCTTTTAGCTTTTTAGTTGGTTTAGTGGTACTTTCTGCTACAACACCAAAGTTGTCGACTTTTAGCATCTCAAAGCAGCCCAGTTTTGCATAGTACGTTTTGGGCAGTTCGTCCCTCGAAGATCGCCCTCCAAAGCCCAACCGACGAATCCGAGGCCAAGCAGCGCCTTGAAGATGGAACAGGTTTGCACGCAGAACACGGAGGCCTTCGCAGTATTGTTTTGTTTACTGGCTACAAAACTTGCTTGTTTAGTTGTTTGTGTTCCCCAATTTGACGTGCTTTGATTTGTTTGCTTCCTTTTTCTCCTGTTTGCTTTTCAATTTGTGTGTTTGTTTGTTTGTTTGTTTGTTTGTCTGTGTGTCTTGCTTGTTTTTGTTTGTTTGTCGTTTGTTTTGTTTTGATGGTTGTGTATTTTCTTTCTTGCTTATTTGGGTGCTTGTTTGTTTGAATTGTTTTTTTGTTTGTCTTTTGTTTGTTTGATTGTTTGTTTGTCTGTCTGTCTGTCTGTCTGTTTGTTTGTCTATGTGTCTGCCTGTTTGTTTATGTGTTTGCTTGATGGTTTATGTGTTTGTTTGTTAGGTTGTTCGTTCGTTTGTTTGTCTGTGTCATTGCTTCCTTGTTTCGCTGCCTATTGTCTTCTGTCTTCATTTGTCGCTTATTTGTTCATTGGCGTGTTATTTCCAAAGATCGCACTGTGTTTGTTTGTTTATCAATTGTTTGTTCCGTGTTTATCGAATCATGTTGTGTTTGTTTGCTTGATTGCCTGCTGGTTTGCTTATCGATTTATTGCGTTGTTCTGTCCGTGCTTGGTTGCTTGTTAGATTATTTGATTGGTTTGTTTGCTTGATTGATTGATAGATCGATCGGTTGACTGATTGACTGATTGACTGATTCACTGATTGATTGATTGATTGATTGATTGATTGATTGATTGATTGATTGATTGATTGATTGATTGATTGACTGACTGACTGACTGAGTGACTGACTGACTGACTGACTGACTGACTGATTGATGGATGGATGGATGGATGGATGGATCAATTGATTGTTTGTTTCTTTGTTTCTTTCTTTCCTTCCTTTTTACAGATTCTTCTATCTGTTTCTTTCCTTGTTTGTGTGTTTGCGTGTCGTTGTGCTCGTGTGTTTGTGTTTGTGTTTTGGTTTGTTGGCTGGTTGGTTGGTTGCTTGCATGCTTGCCTGGTTCCAGCAACTGCAGATGTATGTTGTAGTAGTACCTGTGTGCTGAGTGTGTCGCCACTCTATCCGGACTACGCGTCAACCACTTCAGACATAGCAGTCAGCTCTCCGGGTGAAGTAGTCCAGCCTCCTTGCCGCAGAGTTCCAGCTGAGCTGTCTGACTTCAGACGTCACGAGTATCGACCTGAACACGTTCCGCAACTTTCACAGCACTGAATAGTGAACATACACCAGTGCAGACACAGTCGCGATTTCTGGGCAAGGTCTGCACATTAGGAAGGGCTTCCATCTGCGAGCAATTCCTCTATGATTTCCTCGTACGCTAGGTCGTTCACATGGTCGATGTTGGTAGCCTGCTTGCCCTTATGAAAAACAAAAATCCATGACGTTGATGTTGATAGCTAACAGTAGTAGCAGGAACACTTCCCAGCGCCAGACGGCTGCAGCACACGCCCTCATGTTGGCCCCGGACTTATACACCCCTTGTTGATTTTTAGGGGGGTCTCCCCAAATAGTGGGGAACCAGCACTTTTGGAGGGAACCCCCCCCTGACAATGGGAGAGGTTTATTAATCCTGGGTCAACATTACCCGAGTCGGCACTCCATCCCTTCGACATCTTGGTCTACTGGCCAACAACGGTGGCAACTTTGGTATAATTGCACCGGTGGTTGATGTGCTATGCTGTCTTCGTGTGCAAAAGACGGTCACATTGTGAGTTGATTGCTTCTCAGACGGACTTTGTGTGTCTAAAACAAGTAAGCTTGGTCTGTGATGCCCTTAGATGTTCGGACTGCACGCGCGCTACACTGACACGATCAACGAGTATCGGTAGGCTTGCTCGATGGATTGCTTGTTTGCTGCAAAGTTCTTATTTAGTGTTTGTGTGATTTTGTATACTCATGTTTAGCATCATTAACTATTCCAAACGTGTGTTTGTTTGTTGGGAGTGTCACTTTACAGCCTGGCTTGCATGCCAGGGAGATTGCTTCACGGTTTCCTGGAAGTCCCTTGTTGAGACTTGCAAAAGTGCCAGTTTGATTGGCCGCGTTTTCCTTCTCCACAATTTCCCTTGTTACCTCCAAAAGGGCGATTGCTTCAATGGGCGCCAGGCCGACGGGGCCTTCCCGCCACACCCCCGGCTTCTTGAGCTCTTCCACGAGGCTGGGCTTTTTTGGGTTTCCAAGAGAAGGTATTTAGACGGGAGTTTGGCGGATGTCTTGTTACAGGGAATCCTTGGGGTTTTGGGATTTGGGATATGAAACCAACAGTTGGGTGGTCAGGAGTCAGTCCAGGTCATTCCCTGAAAGCCAGGAAAGTTCCCAAAGTACGTTCCACAATACAACAACAATTGCAAGTCTCTGAGCATAGGGAACTTGAATCAGGTAAGGCGGGGTGGCCAGATCAAGACTTGCTGAATTCTGACGCCCAGGTTCACGAAAGCACATTGGAACTGGACGCTCCTGCCAATGGCTCCACTTTCCACTTTTCAGTTACCCCACGACTCCGAAGTTACGAAATCTTGGCTCCTTTTCCCACGCAGAATGCAGCCTAGAGAAGGCGGGAGCCAAGTGGGCGCTGCCCCACTTCCCTGTGCCGAGCAAACGCTGTTTCACCATCTCGTACTCGCGGTCCTGCTCTCCATTGCAGCGCTTTCGGATCCTCGGATGGTTCAGCCTCCAGCAACCCGATCTCTTAGGGAATGAACCGGTTTCAGCTCAAAGTCACTCCAACTAATTCTTTGGAATATCGAACCGATCGCAAGAAAACACCAATCAGTCTTTTTTCCCCCCAAAACAAATCAACAAGGAAGTCGCTTATAGGAGCCTCCTGGCTGATTTGTTGTTTCTGTCACCACTTCCCGCTTCCGGTGACAACAGATGGCCTCAATTGGTTTCGATTGTTGTGAACTGAGGATTGCAGAGGGTAAATGAGACACCACACCAGGGCTCTGGCCGATGCGCAGAGGCACGACAACCATTCTCCTGTTCGGGGTTAGGCCCTCCCACGAGGCGAGGTTGGGCATGCCGCTGCGGAAGATGTTCTCGCAGCAGGGCTCCACCTTTGGGCTCGTGGTGGATTCCTGGCGCACCTGGCGCGTCAGCCCCTGGGAGGAGGCGAGGCGTGTTTTGACACCTCAGTTTCACACACGGAGACTCGCCGTTTTTGTTTTTGGATTTGAGTTTTCTTTTGCGGAGACCCATTTGGGAAGTATGGCCTTACATGGCCAAATAAGATGAGGCCAAGGCTAAGCGATGCCTTTGGTTTTTTGGCGAGGCCTTGGGGTCTGGAAGGCCTGGTTGGTGACTGGACTTGGTGGGTCCTATGTTATTGGCGAGCAAAAACCGGAGTAGATGGAGCCTACGCCGTTCCTGAGTTCTTGGGATCTCCCGTTTCAGGCTTTGGAATTGTACCCCATGCTCCAAATCCTTTTTTTGGGTTTATAAAAGGTATTTGTTCCCCACATAGTGTTTACACTAAGGGGTTCTTACGGAAAGATTTAAGGCCGGGTTAGATCGAGGTTCGCGCTAGGTTCGCGCTGGGTTCGCGCTAGGTTCGCGCTGGGTTCGCGCTAGATTCGCGTCGCCCTGTGCGTAAAAAGTTGTTTTCGGTGCGACAGTCTCGCGCGAAATGGAGGTTCGCGCTGGCACGTGCGTCTCGCTGTGGTGTCGTTCACATTCTTTTAATTTTGGCTGGCAGGGGCCACAGTTGGGAGGTTCGCACGATGATCTTTTGATGAAACCGCTGCGACGTGGGGGTGTTTTTTTGAGGAAGCCTCGTGCCAAACGCGTTTTTTGAGAGCAACGTGCTTTTTTGATGGCAGGGCCTATCTTCTTGTTGGGTCAGGCTACGACGCTTGGGCAATCGGAGCTGCAAAGCCAAGGCAGTGGTCGTCTTGCGTGCACGATCTCCGTAAAGGGTTCACTTTCGTCTGGCAACGCTTGCAAAGGAGTTCAACGATTCGCCTGCCACGAAATTCACAGACTTTCCTGCCACGCATCCTGTAGCATCAGCGCAAAACATACTGCGCCCGCCACGAAAAACGCACGGCAGTCTCACAGAATGCAGCGCTGGCCATGGAACTCTGCGGCAATACGCAAATCCGAAGTTTGGCGCGGCGCCACAGCGAGAGCGCAGTTTTGAATAAAGGTCCGTTTCATGCGAAGCTCTCGCGTGTCGAAGCGCTCTCGCTGTGGTGCCGTGCGAATTTGTCTTGCTCGCGGTGAACCCTTTGCGTAGATCCTGCGTGTCGAAGCGCAATTGCTGTGGAGCCGTGCGAATTCGTCTTGCTCTCGGCGAACCCTCTGCGGAGATTGTGCGTGTCGAAGCGCTGTCGCTGTGGCGCCGTGCGAATGTGGCTTGAGCTCGGCGAGCCCTCTGCGGAGATCCTGCGTGTTGAGACGCTCCTGCTGTGGTGCCGTGCCCCTCTGCGGAGATCCTGCGTGTCGAAGCGCTCTCGCTGTGGCGCTGGGCGAATTTGTCTTGAGCTCGGCGAACCCTCTGCGGAGATTGTGCGTGGCGAAGCGCTCTCGCTGTGGCGCCGTGCGAGTGCGTCTTGCTCTCGGCGAACCTTGTGCGGAGATCCTGCTCGTCGAAGCGCTCTCGCTGCGGAGCCGTTCGATTTTTCTGTTCTCTTCGCTTGCAAACCGGTGTTTGGAGTTGTCTCGTTGTTCGCGCGTCTGCTTTCACGATCGCGCGTTGTCTCGGGTTTCACCTGCTTGGTCCGAGGCAGCTCCGGATTGAAATCGTAACTATGAATCACGAAAGTAGCACGCGAAGAGCAAACCCAGAGTTTCGGCTGCAATTCGCAACTTCTAAGCGCAAAAGTAGTACGCGCAGTGCGCTTCCGCAGCTCCGGCACGAAATGCCCAAGTTCAAGTACGAAAAGTAGTGCGCGAAGCTCCGGCTGACAAGTCGCAAGTTTTAAGTGCCAAAGTAGTACGTGAAGAGCATTTCCAGAGGCGGCTGCAAAATCGCAAACTGTAAGTACAAAAGTGGTACGCGAAGTGCACTCCCGCAGATCCGGCTGAAAATTCGCAAGTGTTAAGAAAAGTAGTACGTGAAGAGCATTTCTAGAGGCGCGGCTGCAAAATCGCACATTGTAAGTACAAAAGTAGCACACGAAGTGCACTCCCTCAGCTCCAGCTGAAAATTTGCAAGTTTGAAGAAAAGTCGTACGCGAAGAGGAGTTCCAGAGGCGCGGCTGCGAAGTCGCAAATTGAATTGTAAGTACAAAAGTAGTACGCGATGCGCACTCCCGCAGCTCCGGCTGAAAATCCGCAAGTTGTAAGTACAAAAGTACGTGAAGAGCTTTCAGAGAGGTCCGGCTGCAAAATCGCAACTTTTAAGTGCAAAAGTCGTGTGCGAAGTGCGTTCCCATGGCTTTGGCCAGAACTGTACGTGAATTGCATTCCCGCAGCAGCTCCAGCTCCGGCTGCAAAGTCGTAAGTGTTTTCGCGCAAAGGTAGCGTGCGAAGC
>CAUJNA010001835.1:903216-970716 GCA_963377175.1 Effrenium voratum | reverse complement strand
TATGTAATGTAATGTAAAGTAATGTAATGTAATGTACTGTACTGCAGTGTACTGTACTGTAATGTAAGTATGTATGTAATGCATGTATGTAGGTAGGAGGTATGTGATGTATGTAATGTATGTAATGTATGTAATGTATGTAATGTATGTAATGTATGTAATGTATGTAATGTATGTAATGTATGTAATGTATGTAATGTAATGTAACGTAATGTAAAGTAATGTAATGTAATGTACTGTACTGTATGTATGTAGTGAATGTAATGTAATGTAATGTAATGTAAGGTAAGGTAAGGTAAGGTATTGTAATGTAATGTAATGTAATGTAATGTAGTGTATATATGTAATGTAATGTATATATGTATGTATGTAATGATGTATGAATGTATGCATGTATGTATGTATGTATGTATGTATGTATGTATGTAATATAATGTAATGTAATGTAATGTAATGTAATGTAATGTAATGTATGTAATGTATGTATGTATGTATGTATGTATGTATGATGTAATGTAATGTATGCATGTAATGTAGTGTAGTGTAGTGTAATGTAATGTATGTATGTATGTATGATGTATGTATGTATGTATGTATGTGTGTGTAATGTATGTATGTATGTATGTATGTATGTATGTAATGTCATGGAATGTAATGTAATGTAATGTAATGCAATGTAATGTGTGTAATGTAATCTAATGTACTGTATGTATGTATGCATGTATGTAATGTAATGTAATGTATTGTAATGTAATGTAAGGTAAGGTAAGGTAATGTAATGTAATGTAATGTATATATGTAATATAATGTATATATGTATGTATGTAATGATGTATGTATGTCTGTCTGTCTGTATGTATGTATGTATGTATGTATGTATGTATGCATGTATGTATGTATGTATGTAATGTGTGTATGTATGTAATGTGTGTATGTATGTATGTAATGTATGTATGTATGTATGCATGCATGTATGTATTAGACAAGTGCTGATGTCTCTAGGGGGTGATGCCCAAGAAGTGGTCTTGGATTGTGGCCTGGGGGTCGTCTTGAGGGGGTTGCCCGGGGTGCCTGGAGCGCCCTAATTTGAAGGTCTGGGCCTGAAGCGCAACCGACAAACACACCCCCTCCACACCAAGCTGAGGCAGCAACGCAAAAACGCAGGGTGATCAAACATGTTTTGCAGCGACTCGGTGAAACTGGTCAGATGTGTGCTGAGACATCTCCGACTTCGATGGATCATTGCCCGCTCCGTGTGGAGCCGCCAGCGACCTTGGAAGCTGATTTGCTCTCAGCAAGTTGCAAATCAAGAAGCATGTGCCCAATGAGCATTCAAGCAGTCAGCATCAACACCCAGCATACGCAGCATGGCTATTTCTTGGCATATCACACCGTGCGCCATTGTGTGCCGCATCACCGCAGGCAGGCACACAGCGCATGTGCTTTGTCTTCTTTGAGTCTAAGATCTTGTAAAATCACGGCTGGCAAGACAGTGCAAAGCGCTGCAAAGCGGTCAGTCACTCAATGTGGCCAGCGTGCAAAGCGAATTGCTGGCTGCCAATTGCTTGCAGCCAGACTATTCAATTCTTTTTGTACCCCATTGTCTTACAGTCACCTTGTCTTACCGTCACCTTCTTTGCCATTGACAATCTGAAAACGTTGAAAACGGTAGGTGTTCTAGGTTGTTTGTTGCAGTGGTCCGGAAGAAACATGGGTTCCAGTAAACAGCACGGCTGAAAAACTGAAAAACCGTGTTCAACTTGGTTCAAAAGCAAGTGGCGTGACGGAGCACGGGGGGTGTAAACCGTTTACTTGGTACTCAACACTCAACACCCAAACCCCACCCAAGAATTACTGAGCACAGATGACACTCACAACAATGGGCCTGGAACCAAGTATCCAAAGCTTCTAAAAAACGCGCTTAAAATGGGGGGACACTTCAGCTTTTTCGCCCCTATTTGACAAGGTGGCGACAATCTTTGGGGGTCTTCAAAACCAATGGGGAAACGGTATCATGCTGCGAAGCCTGCACCATCTTGCGTTTCACGCAGGCGTGAGGCCCCATCCGTGGCGATGACGGAGGGCCAGGGACATCAGCATCGAGGCCAAAGGGGTCAGTGGCTGCATCCTTCCCTCGCGCCGCTTTCTTCGCCTTGAACTTCTCGCCCGGCCTGGGCAAACATTGAGAAGAAACTCAGGCAGTGACACCCGCCCGACCCTTGGCTTAGAAGCGTGTGGTTGAAGATTATGTTGGCTGCGCCAAACATGAAACGTCACGTGAATGTTGGTGTCGTTGGTCAAGGGTGAAAATGAAGCCGCAATCTAGTCAAAATTACCCTACCAGAAGCTCCTCAGCGCGTTCCCCTTGTTTTGCACAGCGCATGTAAAACCACTTTTCCAAAACCAAGCGTAGACTTGCTTCTGCGTTTCCTAAGTGAGCCCGTGCAAGTTGAGGCGCAGCAGACCGCGCGTCAGCACGGCAAACGGCTTACCGTTCACCTGCTTGACGCAGCACATGCCGTTGTTCGCCTTGTTGGGGACGAGGGTGGGGCAAACCACCTTAAACATCCGGCTGTTTGGGGTAGCACTTGTTCTGGCCGCGCATGTGTCGCACTCCATAGGAGTTTCGAGCACAAGTTCATCATACTCCAAGCATGGGGTCGTTGCCTCATCGGGCACACATGGCACCATCCAAGCAGCGGAGAAAATTGCCGAGTCCACTTGCTGATACGCGGAACCGTCCACTCCGAGGTTCATCCCACCTTGGCACCACACATGTGAATATGATAGTGTTCCCCTTACAACTGGCTAACTGCCCAAACAGGACAAGGGCTCCGGTCTTTCTTTTCTGGTACGTGAGCCGGCTTTATCCAGTCACAGCAACAAACATGACAGGCATGTCGCAGATGGGCCCAGATGGGCTACAAACAACAACACTCATTTGGCTACTCCCGCTCCACTTAACTGAGCTGTTGGCCAAACGGTTCGCCTGTTGGCGTAGTGATTCGCAGCGGCAATTGCGTGGTAGGCTTGGATGCGGAAGGCGGTGCACGTGATGCGGCAGACCCACGCTTGCCCAGCGCTCGGTCATTGGGGATGTGTTCGCCTTGCGTTGGGCGCTGATCGGTCATTCAGCACGCACACACTTGTCACATTTGTTATCACGGAAACACAACACTCTGAAAGATTCAAAAGTAAAAACCGACACACACACACACACACACACACACACACTCAGGACCCTACACAAATTACAAACAAATCAGCCATGTTTCAACAACTGGCAAACCATTGACCATGTGGCAAGTTTAACGTTTAATTCAGTGTACGCCAAACAGTAACCCTTGACTTCTCACTTGTCCGGCCCAAGTCTTTATCAGACGGGGCGCACACGTTCCCGGTGAAGACCAACCGGAAATCTGGAGGAAGCTTGTAGAGCTGCACCCTGGGGTCCACAGGCGATGTGAGTAGATCGAATTGGTCATTGATCGCAAACAGTAGGTCCACCTCGATCTTGGACTTGCCCTTATTGTCGTTGGTAGCGTTGACAACAACAGTTGTGCGATCGCGGTGGGGCATCTCCACCAGCCTGCCACATGATGCTGGAATTTGACACTGGCGCGCGTGCGTAAAGCCGTGTGTGTGTGACTCTGTGTGTGTGTGTGAGACTAGTACGCAAATCCCCGGCCTTGCTTGCGTCAACAGGCGCAACGAGAGCTCACACTGCCACGCAACCATCATGTCTGCAGCGGGAGTGAGCTCGTCAGCGCCGAAGTTGAGAAGCTCCTGCACTGAAAAGACATTGGTGGCGTTGGCGCCCCCGTCGGCGTCGTCACCATCATCGAGAACCTGCGAGTCTGCTGCGGTCGCTTGGCCAATGGCTTGCTTTGCCCAGTTCGTGATGGGCTTCACTTGCTGCTGTAGCAGGATAGTTTTGACATCAACACTGTTCTGCTTCAGGATGGTTTCCAGCGCTGCAGTCCACACCGCACAGTGCTCCTCGTGCCCATTCACGCAGCATCCATCCATGGTGCAGAGATTTTTGAGGAGCTGCTGGTCCTTCAGGCGGTCGAACAAACTACCCCAGGATGTCGCTGAAGTGGAGGTGAGGGACACTAGCAACTGGACCACGTACACAGACCGCACTCGCAAGAGCATCTCCGCGTTGGACGCATCGATGGACATTGCGCTCACGATGCTGGGGCTAGTCCATCCTGGTGGACAGTTTTGGATGACCGGCAGAAAGGGAGACAACATCAATCTTTGGGCAACCGCTTCATCATTAGAATCTACAACTCCCCTTTAAGTCGAACGTCCTTTGGAGCATGCATCCACCAGAAGGTTTGCGAAGCAAAGGAAATGATCCCCAAAGGAATTGTGCGTGACACGCGTAATCTCGTACACCACGTCGGCCAAGTGAGGATGGCTCGCATGAAGCGTGCAGCCCTCATTGGTGTTGAAGTTGATAGTGCTTCCATCAGCACGCTTCGCCGCTGCACATGTGCACGATGTCAAAATCATCGCACGCAAATGGCCAAATGTGGCGTGCTCTGACACATCCAGCACCTTGGTCAACACCTTGGTAGGTTCCTTGGCCATCCACTCCTTCACAGGCGTGGAGAACAAGGCCAGTTTCTCGCCCAGGCTGGTGGAAGCGTCAGAGAAGGCAGCTTCGGTCGGTGTAGACATCGCCTGCCATTGGGCTGACATTGACGGGTCCAACGTTGAGTCGGAGCTGCTGCCGCCGCCCAACACCAGCCCCACGCCAAGCTTGTCCTTCATAACCTGGCGGATGAACGCCGATGCTTTGGCAACTTTGAAGTGGGAATCTGTGTCGTCGAGTCTATGTTTACGTGTTTGACACTGTGGCGCACGCGTGTTCACGCCTGTGTGTCTGTCTGTCTGTCTCTGTCTGTCTCTGTCTGTCTCTGTCTCTCTCTCTCTGTCTCTCTCTGTCTGTCTCTGTCTGCTGTCTGTCTCTGTCTGTCTCTGCCTGCCTGCCTGCCTGCCTGTTTGTCCGTCCGTCCGTTCGTTCGTGTTTGATTGCGCGCCTGTAGGTGGTGTGTGTTGGTTTTTGTAAATTTAAACACACACGACACACATATAGATATAAATAAATAAATATATATATATTTTTTATCTGTGTGTGCCAGTGTCTGTGTCTGCACGTCTTTGTCCCGTCTCTGTTTGTGTGTGCGCTGTCTTGTTGTGACTATGTGACTCTCGCGTCTTGCAGTTGCCTGCTGCGTGAATCAGAAGCAAGAGGTCTAACCGAGTACAACTGATTGAAACATATGCAAAAAGCGCAACCCCATTGAACGACCGACAACCGACTGAACGTTAAGCATTTGCCTTGCTGAGTAGGAAGACACCGTGCGCTTTCAAGGCCGGCCGCAGTGAGCTCCACTTCTTGTGGACCTTGCTGCCGCGAGAGGTCTCAACCATGACCTGGCCGCTGAACGCAAAAAGCAAGCCCATTCGGATGAGTTGCCTCTTCACCATCACAAAGTCCTCCGCCTGGATGGCTGTGAGTTCTGCTTGCATGTGGTCAATGCAATGGTTGACGCACTTCATCAAATCATCGACAAATAGCTTGTTGCGAACCCCAAGCGTGCATGCCACAGTTGTGGATGTCACGTCTGACTCAGCAGGCAGGACTGGCTCAGCAGCTCCGTTGGACGCCGCCGCCTTGGCCTTCGGCTTCTTCTTGGCGCCCGCCTGGTTGGCACCCTTGCGGCGCTTGGCTGGCATGCACGAAGTGGGCTCGCTTGACACCACGCTCCCAGACATGACTGTAAACAAGCGCTGAACAAGCGTCCGCTTGCTAAGTGAATCGAATACCCATGTGGAGTTGTCAGGAGAGGCCAGGTGTGGCACCTGGCAGGCAAGTCGACCGGACAGAAAAGCGATAGAACACTGAACACAAAATCGTTGTTTTTTCCAAAAGAGGTGGGAGTCATTTGCAAAAAATGCAAGTGCGCAACTGGAAGCTATGTTGGAAACTAATGGCTGCCGATGCACGCACAGCTTGCAGCATTCCAACAGGAGCAGGTCCATGTCCTCGCTGCTCATGCCGTCGTAGATGGTTGACACGATGGAGGTGAACACCGTCTGCAGGCACTGCAGCACCACCGAGTTACTCAACCGCGCATGTGTGAAGTCCGCAAACTCTGCCATGTCCGAGGTCAGCGTGTCCAGGAAGCCAGGACGCTTTGACATGAGATGCTGGCAAGCCCGCGCGGACTCGTACAGCTTCCATTCCGGGAAAGTTTCGCCGAAATCCTGGTGGCTCTTCACGAACTGAGAACCTCAGAAGGGTCGGACGAAGCCAAGACATCTGTGACGTCTATGGCGTTTCTCACATTTCGCTGCTACGCAAATCCAAGACGCATTTGGACTCGTAGTCTCTGGTCTGCCAGGTGATGCCGTTGGCTTGCTTCCAAATGTTCAAGGCGTTCTCGACCTTGGAGGACATAAGGGCGACACGTGCCCTTCTCGTAGAAACAGTGAAGAAGCAGTAAACAAGTAAACAGCCAGCAGCAAGCTTCGCTGCCTTTTCAACCCCAACAAAGATTGAGCGACAGGCGCTTAAGTGACTCTTCATACCGGGCCGCGTCAGGAATGAAGCCGATCAGCTCCAGAAAATTGGTTGATGCTCCTCCGTGGAATCGGTTATGCAGCTTTGTCAAGTACTTGCAGATTCCCGGCGGCGTTCTGGAGCTCAGAATGCGTACCTGTATGCCATGCCGGAGCGTGGCAATGAGATTCGGGTTGCCGGGCTCCTCGTTCAGCGCTGTGTAGAACGCCTCCACCAATGAGGCGCTGCTGATGAGCAAGTATGGGCCCATCCGGCCATCGTCGTTAGCAGTGGGCTGCGTCGCCCATGCTTCTCCGCGAACGCTTTCGCAAATGCCCCGCGCCTTGCAGGACTTCACATAGGCTGCCTTCACGCCTTCCTGCTGACGGGGGTTGAAGACGGAGTGGCGTGCCAGATTGCGAACTCGACTGGCAAAGGGCAGCGACTGATCAGGGACGTTGGAGTCTTGGAAGAATTGGATGGTCTTGCGCTCGCCCATGCCAACTCCATACACCTCCCAAATGGCATCCAACAGCACCCTCCCGTTCAGGTCCGGGAAGATGTCATTGACTGAGACGTCCACGCTCCAGGTGCGCTTGTCTGCTCTCACAACATCCCACTTCTCCGAAGCGGTCATGGTGACGATCAAAACCGAAAACCGCCGAAAACCCACAGCAAGAACCAAAATGGCTAATGTCTAACTAACGTGCGCTCAATTCTGTCAACATGTGTTGCCAACGTCAAGCCAATCTGGTGAAAGTGCGCCAAGGAGTCACTATCTTCATCACACACGCGCAGCTTGCCGTTTAAAACTCAACAAGTCCGCAAACACACACCAAAGTTACTTGGTTCCAAATTGAGGTAGTCGCTATTAAAACTGTTAGTTGTTGCGGGGGGAGGGCAGCACTCTGGTTTCAGCAACGCAATCGGCTCATGAGACAGGTGGCGAGCAATCACGCCCGCTTCTTGAGCGGCGATTCGTCTGAATCGTCGGGGCGGAGGATGGCCTGCGATATGTTGCGCTTGCGCGATTGACGCGGGCTGGCCGCGAGACATTCCATCACATGTCTTGAAGACCGCGCGAGCAGTTGCAGACGCATCATGCCACTATCGAATTGGACTTGTGTGATGGCAAACAACAGCACCATGCCAGAGATGGTGACGTGCATGCTGTTGCCAGCCTGCTTGCAGCCGGATCTTCTGGATGGACCATGGTAGCCACTCTGAGTCGGGATGCGGCGCAAGGCTTGCTGAGCCCGCAAAGCAAAAGAGCTGCACGCCTGTCTGTGTGTGTGCTGATCTGTCATGGGAAAGCCTTGAACCGTCAACGTCTCCTTCATGGTCATCCACCGACGGTGGCGGGAACTCATCAACAAGTTGACAGAGGCGATCAGCGTCATGAGGACCTCGCGCAGGGCAAGGCCGACAAACAAATACACACACACACACACCCACGCACGCACGCACGCACGCACACACACACACACACACAAACACCCACACACACACACGCACGGACGCACGCACGCACGCACGCACGCACGCACCCACACACACACACACACGCACGCACGCACGCACGCACACACCCACAACCACACCCACACCCACACACACGCACGCACGCACGCACACGCACACACGCACACACACACAACACACACACACACGCACACACACACACACACACGGAGGTCAGGTTTGTTGACGGTTGAAGCACTTTAGTCAGATCACACTGCCCGACAATAGAACCGGCAACTGTTTAAGAGTGTGGGTCACGTTTGCCAACACGCCTTTCCATGCGCGTACATGGGCTTGATGGCTGGGTCCTGGTTCAGCGAATAGACGCTGTCAGGGAAGTTCAGAAGGTAGGACTGATAGAACCGATGTTCGCACTCTGTGAGGCATGCTTCCCAGACAGTTGCGCCGTCAGCGCTGTGATAGTCAACGACAGCTCGATCATCAGCGTGCTCCCGAGACCAGCGCGATTCGGGGCGCTTGGATGCCCAGTCCAGCTCAGCTTGTAGCTCTGTTGCATCAGACCTGGATGGCACAGCGCATTGAACAATTTGTCGGACGATCGGCACTCAGAACACACACACAAACACACAGCACGCGCACGAAGGAGGAGCAAACATGTCGCCACGCACCCACCCCACCCCCACAGAAATTTGGCTTCAACCAGTTAGCTAGGTCCCCGACTCCCAAAAGAATATGCTCCAGTCAGCGACACAGGACTCGTAGAACATGGGCGCGAAGTTGTGGAGCAACGATCTGAAACCAAGTGTCTTCGCCTTGTGGCGACCCCTGAGTTGCTCAGAGAGGCGGCGTCCCACTCACAATTTGGCAACTGAGATGAAGTATAAAGGAAAGTGACTGTGCCGCACCAAGCGGCACTGCCCACTGCCGTGTCCTTGTTACTGGCCACGCGTACTGAACCGGCGATAGCACATCGAAGCACCAGTCATACATGTCAAGCAGCTCGTGGAAGACGCTGCGTGGGAACGTGTCCACACACTCCTGGACAACTATCGGCTCTTGAGTGAGCCGTCTCTGTCCGCACCAGCACAAGAAGTGCGCAAAGGCCAAGGCTTTCTCCTGGTCTCTCAGCCCCATAGCGCTATGGGCCGTACAAGGAGTGCCAGCTATGTGCATCATAGCGACCTGGTTGTCAATCCGGCATTGCTTTTGGTGCACGACGCAGTAAGACGATGCCCTGATAGCTTTCCCTGACAGAATGAGAGGCTTTAGGTGAGTGTCCAGCTTGTCACCATTCGTCAAGTCAGCCAGCATCGGCTGCAACGACGTCTGCAGGAACTGACCGATGTCATTGAACATGCACAAGGGTCGATGGGGATGCGTGAGACATTCGTTGCGAGAGCTAGTGTTCCACTCCTGACAGTCAAAGCAACAGTAAAATCAGTAGAAGGTTCGCGAGTAGTTGTTAGAGTTGTTAAAAAGAATTGGAGGGAGAAATGAGATCATAAAAGTGCGTTAGGTTGTGTCATGTAGCAGCGCGTTTGCACGAAGTTTGTTGGTTTACTAAAACAAACAGACACCGGAGTCTATAAATCCCTGGGGCCCTGAAATAGCACGTGGGCTTACAACAAACGACCGAGTGACTGCTTAACTGTGAGAGTTTCAACTAGTGTGTCAACACACAGGTAGACAAGGCGCGCAGGCGTGCAAATGGTCTGGCGCTCTGAGGCTGGACGATGCGACGGCGCTTGCTGCGGCGCGGAGCTGAGCAAAAGCCGTACCTGGGCTGTCAATGCCGCTGAAGGCTGTTGAGTACGAAGCTATCGACATTTTGTCGCATAGCTTCTGAAGCGATCGTGAAGAATTGCTACCAGAGCTGATGTCAATGGCCATATCGCATGCGTCCATGGACGTGTCGTGATACTTCTCATCAAGGTTGGCGTAGGTATTGATGAATCGGTCTGGCCATCCTGAGATGCCAGTCTAAAGAAGTGTAAGTCCCACAAATCTACAAAGCAACCCTTGGGTCCTGGAACCCTGATATTGAAAACGTACCAAACGCGGTTGAACTGCTGACGGATGAGGGCAAGGTGGTAAGTCCGTTTAAGTTGGCTGTTTGCATGAAACCGCATCACACGAAGACTGTGAATGAGAAAGGGCAAGCTTGCAAATTTCACGAAGATGCTGCCAGGCAACTGTTCAAGTAATCAAACGTTTTGGCTGCATCTGAGTCGGCGGTGACGTGGCATTGCTGTTGGTCAGAACAGACAGGATCTGGCTGGTGTAGAGTGCTGGCATCTGCTAAGTGGCACTCAGGCGGAGAAGTCTCAGGCGACGACAACACCACGTTGGCAGGCTGGGACTCGGGCGGATCAGGAGCAGCAGAAGCCTGGTCATTAGCATGCGTATCATCACCGTGTGCTCCATGGGTGCGATTGTCTTTGTTCGGGTGGGAGTGACCGTCAGGATCACAATGAAGAAGCTGAAGCTGTTGTTCTGGCGATGGCATCTCGTTCCTGAGCGAAACGAAGCCAGTGGCAATTGACATGGGTTGGATAACAAGTAGCGGAAACACGGCCAACTGCGGCTATGGTTAGGGATCACTTGTCAGCAACTGGAAACTTCGAAACTAGCTTGCCAGCATGATGCTGACAAGCGGCGAGCCGGTTCCAGGTGTGCCTTGCGTGTTTGGTAGCAACAGGTTGGTAGAGTCCTGCACATGTTTGTCCTCCACAGCCGCACCATGCGTGTCTCCAGGTTGAGACGTGTGATCAGTGGAATCACCTTGCGGGTCACGCGGGCACTCAATCATGCGAAACACAAGTTGTCCGAAACCAAAACACAGAGTCAGCGCCTGGTTCAGCGGGTGTCACACATTGGTCATGTTGCTGCAGCCGCTGATCTGTTCTGCGCACAGCCGCAATAGGATTAAAGAACTTGTTGACGCTGACCGCATTGATCGGCTGTGGAGGGATGTGCTTGACAAGGCCCTTTCCAAACCCTGTACGGAAACGAGGGGACGCGCAGAAGCACTCGTAGGCCCAAGGTCCCTTCGAAGCGTAGCCCTCCAGCACCAGGGCAAAAAGCTTACTCCCTGTGGCAGCACCTATATACGTTCGGATGTTCTGTGCGCTTTTGAAGTTCTTCTTGATTGCAGGCAGCTGGTCTGCAAACTTGTCAGACTTGCCATCAACAATGGTGACGACAGTGAGGGTGTCTACGAACCCCAGCACCTTGAAGATCTTCTCTGGCTTGTTGACCAACACGATTGGGGAGTCAGCAAATGCAAGGGTCGGGCGTTGGCTCCTGTGGGTTGCAAGGAGTGTTAGAGCCAACAATATATGATGTGGGAGCAGTTCAAGCTTGAACTAACAAAGCGAAAAGCCTTTTAAAGCGTATTAAGGCCAACATTGTCGTCAACATGCAAAACAGTCATGCTCCTGTATAGCACACACGATGTAGACCTTGATGGAAGGTCATCAAAGTCGAAGCACTGCAGCAGTGAAACTTCTTGATGTGAGCTGGCACAGGTGAACTTTGGCGGCATTTGGCTGCGCTACAAGAGGCTGAGGGCTTGCGCTCAACCTACAAACAATTTATGTTGCTGTGTGGGTTGTGTGAACAAAGAATTTGCCAGCGCGTGAGTAGGGAACTGGAGGGAAGGAGAGGAGTGGGGGTGGGGGGGGGGGGGTAGCCTAGGCAGAGGCGGGTCAGCCTAGGCCTAGGCGGGGGTAGCCTAGGAGGGGGGAGGCTAGGGGTAGGGTCCCTAGGCGGGGGTAGCCTAGGGGTAGGTCAGACCTGGGGGGGCTACAGGGCGGGGCGCGGGGGGCTAGGGGGGGGTAGCCTAGGGTGGGGGGGCCTAGGGGGGGGTAGCCTGTGGGTGGGGGGGGGGGGTGGGGTAGCCTAGGGCAGGGCTAGGGGGGGGTAGCCTAGGTGGGGGGCCCTAGGGGAAGCCGAGGGGTGGGGGGCTTGGGGGGGGTGCCTGTGGGTGAGGGCTAGGGGGGGGTAGCCTAGGTCGGGGGGGTCCCAGGCAAAGGTGGCCTAGGGGTAGGTCAGACCTAGGGGGGGGTAGCCTAGGGCGGGGGTGGGGGGGGGTGGCCTAGGGTGGGGGGGCCTAGGGGGGGGTAGGTAGTGGGTTGCCTAGAGTAGCCCTAGGTGGGGGGGGGTCCTAGGGGGGCGTAGCCTAGGGGTGGTGGGCTTGGGGGGGGTGCCTGTGGGTGGGGCGGCCCAGGGGGGGGGGGTAGCCTAGGGCAGGGCTAGGGGGGGGTAGCCTAGGTCGGGGGGTAGCCCTGTGTAGGGGTAGCCTAGTAGGGGGCCTGGGGGGGGGGTAAGGCGGGGCAGAGGTCTGGGGCTAGGGGGAGGGGCAGGCCGGGCAGGCCTGGAAAAATTGGGTAGCCTAGAAGAGGGGAGCCTGCCCTGCTAAAATTGTGTTGAAGTTGAGCCGGCGGGAATCAAACAGCTTGTTCAACATCGCAATAATTCTGTTTGTAGGTCGAGCCGATGACCTGTCCGTACCTAGTGTAGTGGGTTCGAGCCATCGCACACAACGTGTCGTCCGGCACACCCAATCACTCTGTCGGGCCCTTGGAACAGGGCTGTGTGACGCCCATCCATCATGCAATCACTGACTCGCCCTATCGCTCTAGCACTGGGCGCACGGCCATTCAATGATGCACGGCGCACTGAAAGAAGTGAACTCAGCCAAAGCATCTGTCCACATGTGTGTCAATCCTGACACGTGTGAACATGTGGGTGACATTGCTGAGCATAGCGCCCGAGCGTGTATACTGTAGACATCGCCGCTGACATCGCCTGCGTTCAGACAGTGAGAACCAAACGATTGACCTTTCATGCTTGAGCCAAATCCAAATCATCCCCGCCCAAGAAACAGCCCTGGTGAAAGACCCAAACGTGGTCGCCCCGCACTTTGTTGAGTTGGACCCAGCGTTCCACCCCAAATCTTGGGGCGGTGCTTTCAGGAAGGGGCAAACGACCAAAGAGAACGGCACAACTTGTTCGGCCTCGTGCTTCATCAAGGCCGTCAAGCAGAGCTCGGCCTGGACGACGATGATGATGCGGATGGCATTGACCTGCACCAGTAAGGATCGATCAATCGAGCGATGCGGTTGGGTTGGATTGGGTTGGGGATTGGATTGGATTGGTTGATTGGTTGGTTGGCTGGTTTTTGGTTTGATGCAAAAACAGATTCACTCATCAAATGGCGGGTCATGGTGATGCAGAAATTGAACTGGGAACACGCCCGGCCCTGCCCAGGCCTTGGGTTGAACGATTCCTTGATGAAGAACGCGCAGCAGGCGCACACGGTCTGCAAGAGGTCGACGCCGGTCACGGTGGCATCGATGGCCTCCCTGAGGCTAAGACAGCTCATGGGCGAATAAGTTGCCTGGTGTGTTGGTTCAAGGCAACACAAGTCAGAGGCAACACGCTTAAAGCATTCAGCATCAGAGTAAACCCAAAGCATCCATGTGAAGCGCAGGCCGGCCATTCGTAATTCAACACGTTTGCAACTTGGAGCAATGCGCCAAAGATGGAACATGGGCCGGGTAACATTGGAAATTCCTCCACAGGCCGTGTCCCCACCCCTACTGCAAACGAGCATCTGGCTCATCACTGATCCTGCCAGCACAGTTGCAACGCCAGGCGCTGCCTCTGCAACTGCAAGACCATGTAGGAGGCCAGCGATGTCGCGGTCGCCCGAGTTGTTCCTCAGCTGTCTTGGCAGTGTGACTTGACAAGCGCGTTTAGCCAAGTTGTTGGAACCATTGCGCAGCCTGATCATGTCAGCTGGCCTCCACGATTGCAGCAAACTAACAAGCTGCATTGATTTCTATCCCTCTGATACTTGATGCTCGGATTCAATGAAACAAGACCTCGCATCGCTGTAGGTGGGATTTGGCAAACTGTTCGGGACCAAAGACTGCTGCACATACCTCGCACTTACAACAACAAGTTTGCTTCACACATAGCTTAATAATTTAGCTCTAGCTTCGCCGAATTGAGCCAGAAGATGAATGGCATAGTGGCCGGCTCCAGGCCCAGTTGACCCAGTCTAACCACACTCTGCGATGTCAGATACTCATCATCAATGTGCTGAGATAAGCACCTTGCGCAGTGCGAGTGCCAGTGCAACGTGCAGAATGCACACCTGCGCAACGAATCGCCAGGGCCAAGTTCGTCCTGCGATAAGCCACAGGCAGCGCAGCACAAAGATGCATCAATTTCCAAGCTTCCTGCAAATCGCCCATCCATAGCTGCATCAAACATAGCACGCGCCCTGAGCGCAGAAGCTCTCACCTGTTCGCGTTGTTTCTTCCGCACTCTGGCTCCAACAGATGGCATGATCATGAAGCACGGGCTGTAGTGGGTCTTGGCAGTAAAGTGCGAAGGGTACACCACACAGTTGTCGCTGTCTAGCCTCACAGAACGTCCTACAAGGTTCCTGTATGGCGGCAGCCACGTTGCAAAGCTAGTTGCAAGCGTCGAGTCGGTCTGTTCGTGCAACACGAGGGATAGTTCATGACCAAGGCACGCATCTACATTGCTCGGCTCAAAGTGCCGACACGACTCAGCAATTTCAGCACAAACTGTTGAAGATCGACAAACATTCAACGCCCATTTGCCCAGCGCAGCAGGAACCGCGTCAGGTGACAGCTGCCGTGGTGGGCACGACGATGCGTGCGGCTGCGGCAGCGTGGCACTGTCGTCTGCTGAACTGCTTTGGCTGCGGAAATTGTTCATGAACTCACGTAAGAAATGTTCGCCTTGCTCATCTTCGTATGGCCTCGCATCAGGATAACCATCTGTTTGACGTTCGTTCGCATCATTCGCATTGGGCGAATGACACTGCTCTTGTTGCCGTTCAAGCGCAGTTGCAACAAAACAATCATTCATCCGCTGCATTGCGTCCAAATCTTTTGCTACTTCCTCGTCGTCGCTCAAGCCGCACTCAGACCCAGCGCCGTCATCCCCGCAAAGCTCTCTGGCAATCGAATGGATGTCAGCGTCATCAGCGTCATCATCAGCCTCACCAGCGCTGCCATCAGCGTCGTCGGCGTCACGCAGAGCGCCAACGCCGTCTTCGCCGCAGACTGCAGGTTTGCTGCGATCATCGGCTTCTTTGCGGTTGTACTCGCGAAACTTCATGGTTGCAACCTTGGCCTGGTCCTGCAACATGAAGAACCGACCATGACCAGCCTGATGACGCGGGGCCTGAACGCCAGCGCAATCATAATCAGAAAGCGCCATGACTCCAAGTTCAAGCCCCTTCTTTTTTTCGCCCTTGACATCCTCGTACACAGAAGCAATGGCATTGACTGACATCACACACGCAATAGGGACAGCGATGCTGAACACGCCCCCGTCTGGCGCCTCATGATAATCAAGCGATTGCAGCTCGCACAGCCTGGCTGTCCATTCAGCCACAATGAAGTACGAACAACCGTCCTTGTTGTGGATTACAACACCAATGGCGTTGTAGCCCTGTAGCTGCTTCAAAGCCTGCATCATTTTTTTGTTGTACTTGATGGCCCATCTTTGTTTTTGGTCCAGCTTCAAGCAAGGTTCATAGATGTCAGGGTTGCCTGCAAAATACTGGCCTGGGGAAGGCTGCGGGGGTGCCCACCTGTATGTGTCCTGCAGAATAGGTAGTTCCTGGCGCTGGTATATCATGGACGATTTCGAGAGTCGTTCTAGAACTGGCTTTACCTCGCGAAGACGCGTGCTTCCTCCTGTTGACATAGTCACAAACTTGCGGGCATTCACTCGCGATGAAAGTAGCTCAAGGCTGGTGCGGGTGTTGTTAGCCATGTTCATGGCCGACTTGATGCTGCTGTTGAGCGACTCAAGCAGGCCCGCGTCTAGCCGAATGCTTCTCGCTATCATAACAAGAATGCAATGCAGTTGTGACCCGCTTGCAAGCTTGCCTGTGTCCTTTGCAAAGTGTAGCTCTGCTAGGCAGCGTCTTTTGATTTTAAGGGTGGTGTTCTCAAGCAGTTCGTTGTCTGCGTCGAGCAAGGCAGTGGCAACCGCTCGTCGAGTTGCGCACTCGATGGTGGGCAGTGACCACAACATCCGGAAGAGCGGCCATGGCCACCTCAGCCAGTAGCAGAGGCGGCTCCGGAGACCTGCCCCTGTGGCTGAAACTCAAAGGTTGGAAGATTTGAGTTGGGGGCTTCAGGGAAATCCTACCCCACAAAGACACTCAACCACAAGCGGCGCCGTCTGAGACATCTTTGCCTTTGCCCTTCAACATGGTGGAAACGATTTAGGTATATATGTTTGGTGTTTCCCAGCAACGGTGGGATATGACTGATACAACAGCCCCATGTCTTGTAGGGCAGCATGAGAAGTTAAGTGACAAAACACCAAAGCCGCGGTGACAATTCAAGAAGCACTTTCAACATCCAGGTCATGATCATGGAGTTAGGGCCCCTGTTGCCGAGCGGACCCCACCCCTCACCCTTTTTCATAGTGGTTTCCTTGGAAGAGCGAAACAGCGAAACGCGTGAAGCCGAAAACGGCGTCCTTTGTTCAAAGAAAAACCACTGAGCTGAGTTCGGCTTCTCCCTTCGGATTTGGTGGTTTCCTTTTGTGTTCATTTTTGTCCCAGAAAGCGGTCTGATTCTTCCTGGTGGTTTTGAAGGAACGCACGTCCACTTTTCCAGGGCACGACTGAGACCCAAAGAGAAACCAAGAGGACTATTTTCGACTCGACACACACCGCTGCAAAATTTCGTCCAGGGGTCTGTGTGTTGGGTTGTAACTTGTGGAATGCGTAAACGCCTGCAAGTTAGCTCGGTTCCTGATGCGCTCAAAGTCTTTGATTTCCCATCTTGGAATCTCACAGCACTTGAGTTCTGAGTTCGTCTTTACACGGGGAACTCGGAGAACCCCGAAAATTGTTGGTTTCAAATGGATTCCCCGTGTTTTCCACTTCAGCCAGCTCCAAGACGGGCGCCCTAAAAGAACACACGCCCGCTTTTGCTCTGGTGGGAAAACCCTGGAGTTACAAGCCAGCAGCCAAGCCAACAGCGACGTGCTGTGTTTGTTGTTGTTGTTGTTGTTGTTGTTGTTGTTGTTGTTGTTGTTGTTGTTGTTGCTGTTGCTGTTGCTGTTGCTGTTGCTGTTGCTGTTGCTGTTGCTGTTGCTGTTGCTGTTGCTGTTGCTGTTGCTGTTGTTGCTGCTGTTGCTGCTGTTGCTGCTGTTGCTGTTGCTGTTGCTGTTGCTGTTGTTGCTGTTGCTGTTGCTGTCGCTGTCGCTGCTGTTGTTGCTGTTGGTGTCAATTTGGTGTTGGTGTTGGTGTTGTTCTTGTTGTTCTTGTTCTTGTTCTTGTTGCTGTCGCTGTCGCTGTCGCTGTCGTCGTCGTCGTGGTTGTTGTTGTTGTTGTCGTCGTCGTTGTTGTTGTCGTTGTTGACGTTGCTGTTGCTGCTGTTGTCGTCACGGTCGTCGTGGTCGTCGTGGTCGGCGCGGTCGTCGTGGTCGTCGTGGTCGTCGTGGTCGTCGTGGTCGTCGTGGTCGTCGTGGCCGTCTCTTGTTGTTGTTGTCGTCGTCGTAGTCGGTGTCGGTGTCGGTGTCGTTGTTGTTGTTGTTGCTGCTGCTGCTGCTGTTGTTGTTGTTGTTGTCGTCGTCGTCGTCGTCGTTGTTGTCGTTCTTGTTGTTGTCGTGGCCGGTGCTGTTTCTGTTGTTCTTGTCGGTGTTGCTGTTGCTGTTGTTGGTGGTGGTGTTGTCGTTGTTCCTGCCGGCGGTAGTGGTTGTGGTGGTGATGGTGATGGCCGTTGTGGTTTTGTTGTCGTCGCTGCCGTTGTCGTTGTGGTTGCGGTTGTTGCTGCTGATGTTGTTGTTGTTGTTGCTGCTGCTGCTGCTGCCGCTGTTGTTGTTGTTGTTGTTGTTGTTGTTGTTGTTGTTGTTGTTGTTGTTGTTGTTGTTGTTGTTGTTGTTGTTGTTGTTGTTGTTGTTGCGGTAGTCGTTGTTGCGGTAGTCGTTGTCGTTGTGTTTGTTGCGGTTGTGGTCGTGGTTGCTGTTGCTGCTGTTGTTACCGTTATGGCGGCGATGGGCGGCGGTGGTTGTTGTTGCCGTTGCATCATGTCGTCACGGTAGTTTCTGGTAGTGGTGGCGGTCTGGTTGTGGTTGTTGTTGTCTGTGTTGACCATCAACCGAGCTAATAGCCTAATAGCAGCCAGTCGCAGCCAGTCCCATCCAACTTAAACTGTTTCGTGATATCACAATAGATAGATAGCTGCCAAAAAGGGTTCTAAGCCCTAAGCGCCTGACATAGCAAACTTTCTGGCCACCCTCCTATTGAAAGCTGCAGCGTTGTGCAGGAGAATGAGCAGCGCGGATGTGAGGAGGAAACCCTTCTCACGCTCACTGAACTCCGATGCTCCAAAAATGGACAACGCCTTTGTCAAGGCTTCGTTCGTCCACTGGTCGAACGATGCACACAAGGCGTCAAACTCCCCACGAATGATGGCAATGTGGCTGGTGACCAACTGAACCAACCTGAAGTTGTCATCGCTTGAGGGCTGGCACAACCATGCGTAAAAATGTAATAAGGGCTCCCGGCATTTGTTGGCCACAGCCATCAGAAACCAGAACATCGCGTCTTGCACGCACATAAGGCTGTTTCGCAAGTATTTGCTTACCTTCTCCTTGTAGTGCATAGATTCGTTGAGGGACAACTCATCTAAAGCATCGGACTCTGAAGGGCGCGCCTGACGGGGCTCTGCCTGAGCATCCTGAATAGCTTGGTCGGAGCGGCGATCAGAGGAAAAGGTGTCCGTCAGCAGCTTGGCCACATTGGATGGGCCGCACTGCAAATAGAAGAGCTCCGCGCCTCAGGTTCGGCAAAATGCGATCATACTGCAACAGCCTGTTTTGCAGCGGGCTTGTGACTTGGGGCTTGGGGCGTTTAGCTAGGAAAAAAGCCAGGGTCCCTGGGTTGCCTGGCTTCACACTTCCGAGCATGAGAGATGTCACCGCCGAGCGCTAGTCAGAACAATTCATACAGGAGTCGCGGAAGCGTGCCACACAACAATTACCACGCCACCACAAGTAAGCCACACCCGATGTTACATCCAAGTGGCTGTCAACGGACGCCCATCTTCCAGCCACTGCCAGCGGGGGCACTTTGAACAGAATGTACTCATTGTGAGGATTGGAATGCGTTGACCATGATTTGCGAAGCTTTGCCAAGTGACCACGCCATGAATGACCAAGGGTTGCCAAACTGGAAAAATACTTGTATTTCTTCCCGGCTTTTTTCAGAATCTGATCAATCAGCTGGAGCTGACCCCGGGCTACAAGGTGATACTGGTGCTTCAAACACGCTATCCCCACAAACAGCGAGTCCTCAAACCCTGGTTGAGCAAAAAGCGTGCGTAGGAATGACCTGGTGCCCGACTGGTCCGGTCCGGAGTCCGATGTGTTGCAGAAAATGTGTAGGTACTCCTTGGGCAAATCGCCGCGCCTGAGCTAGCGCTTAGATGATTTTTGCAAAACCCTAAACCGATAAAACAACCTGTGACAGGGTAACAGCAAACGCCCCAAACGGTGAAAAGCCAAGCGCGTCGGGTCACACCACTAAAGCTGCGTCAAACGCAAAGTGGTTTGACGTCATGCTCGAGCGAACCAATGGCCCAACAGTCAAAATCTAGTAAAACTAGGGTCTTTGATCCAAGGTTCTGTCGAAGTGAGTTAATTTCGTGCCAGTTGCGAACTCCAAGAACCGCTAGCTGTTTCAGGACGATGGCCACATTGCCAGCCGCTGACCCGCTGGCGCAAACTTGTAGATCTGACCTGCATGGGACTGGCGCTCATGCACTCAAATGTCTAATGTTTCATTCCAGTTTCACATTCTTTCACGCACGGGGTTGCAACAGGTGGTAGAAGGGGCTATATGTTGACTACAAGTTTAGCGCGACGACGAAGACTACCAACCATTCTTCAACTGAGACAAAACGCTGAAACGTCAAAGTGGCAAATGCGACTACTACAGCCATGTCACATGCAACTCAGCGTGCTGAAAGCTGATGCGTAGTTGCACGATGCCAATGCTTTCTGGTCAACCAGAACTGCAGACGACGCTTCTAAGCCCTGTAACTTTTGGCGTTGCCAAATGCTAGAGTTTGTAGCATCTCCTGAGAAGTAAGTCAAACCCATAGCGTAGGGAGCGGTCCGCTCGTTGCCACATTGCATCATGCAACCAATCACACCATCAAAAGGGGGCAAACCATGATCTGCGCGAACGGCCTCATCCTGCGAAGGCAACGGTAGTTCATCAGCAATGATGGAACTCGGTAGGGCAAAGGGAACCAGCGAATTGGCAGGTAGGTCAGCGCCATCGCGATAAAGTTGCTCGCCGCAAACCATTTCATCCCGTTTGGCCCGCAGGTGTTTCAGAAGGGCGTACACCATGTCATGGTAACCGCGTACCCTTGCCAGGATAACAGCAAAGCATAACACCTCAGCGCGTGTGATTGTCCATCTTGAGACATCTACAAAGGACGCCAACGGAAAGCTTGTCGCCGAAACCAGCGACATTGTCTTCCTGAGGCCCAAGTTCACGGCCCCCCGCCATGTAAGCTTATGCTTATACCGGTCCACCTGGAGAGGTTCAGCCTGATGCTGACGCTTCTGCGCCACCTTTTGAAGCTTAGAGGAGGTTCGCCGTAGGGATTGCGACTTCATCTTCAGCTGGTGCTTCAAAGCCAAACACCGGTTTGACATATCGCGCCCGTGCAAATGCTCCCCCAATGCAAATACAGCCAGCTCACGGTGCGACATCTGCTGCAAACGTTGGAGTGTGTCAGACCGGCTCAAATCAGTCAGTTCTGACCTGAGGCGTTTTGCTCTCACAAGGTCCCCTGCCTCAAGGCTAACCACGCAATGTTGTTCAGCCTGGCTGGGCTCAGCTGACGCATCCGACATAAGGCGCGGAGGCGCGGGTGGTTGGCCAGCAGCAGCAGCAGCAGCAGCAGCAATGGTAACAACAGGCCACCGAATCACCACTGGCGCAGCATGATCAGTTCGATCTGCGCCAGAGATTGAACTTGCAGACAAGCCGTTAGATATGCCGCCGGGCGAATCTGTTGACAAGCTGAAACTGTCGAAACTGTCACCCCTGTGCGCCCGATCAAGCCCTTGAGAATGCGCAGGGCCGTTTGCCCCTGCCGTTGATTCCAATCGGCTCGCGACTTGAGATGCAACCAAGTCACACCAGTTCTCGAAAATAGGGGCGTGGCTGAGGCCTAACTTGGTCATCAGGTCTGGCAAGTACATCAAGTCGAACATGCTCGTCGGCTGGCGGGAAGGACCACACTGCGTCACGGCCTGATCAATGGCAAGGTGCAATGAGCAAGCAAACTGACCGGCAACAATCCGGCTGAACCAGTCATGACTCTAGTGCGCGTTGAGTCTGCGCTGACAGCTGACGACAAACCCGCAACACTAGGTCTTGGTGACGCGCGGCCCAATACACTCAAACGCTCCGCTGTGCAGACTAGCCGCTTCGCCGAGCGTTGCGATGGCCTGGTTGAGGTGATGCTTCAAGTTGTGCGGCACCAGCGATGCAATCCTGGGACAATCGCTGAAAGGACAGCCAGTTCAAGTTGTGTGGAAACTGTGGAAGGCAAAACAGCGGGGCCAATCTGACGCAGTGATTCACGCATCAAACATTCAGTGAAAAGAGTGGCGGGGTTTTAGTTTACAGTCAAGAATCTGCTGAGTGGTTGCCATCAGCGTCATGCGCTCCCGCGAGAGCCAGCTTGCTTTCAGCAGCCGGCGGGCCTTGACAGTAATGTCCGTCATGGCTGTCAGGAACTTGCGCTGGTGTCACGCACACGTAGATTTCTGAAAGTAAACACCTAGTCAACGCAGCGTGCTCTGTGATGCCACAGCTCACAGTGACTTGCGTGTTCCTGTGTGTTGGTGCGCAACAACCGCCCCAATGCGAGCTGAACCTTGTTTGCGTTGCGTGCTCTTACCCAAATGGCTGGGCGAATGACACAAACAAGCGGCTCCGATGTCAACTGCCTGCGACGCGATAGACATGAGCTGGCAAAAAAAAAAGTGCACCTAACAAAAACAAACGGGTCGCGCATTCAAAATTTCAGCCATGCAAACATAACACGTGCGATCAATAACACTTGCGTAGCTCAAAAAAACTTGGTAGCAATCAAAATATAATGATGGCTCACTCCAAACCAAAAAGCAGACACACTATTGGGAATGGTTGGGGCGCCCAACCTAGACCCTAGGGTCCAGTCAAAACTGGTGGCCTAGGCAGATGTGAGTCAACCAAACGGGGCTTCAACCCCAGACCCACATGAGCACTGCCCAATGTATGTATGTATGTTTGTATGTATGTATGTAATGTATGTATGTATGTAATATGTATGTAGGTATGTAATGTATGTAATGTATGTAATGTATGTAATGTATGTAATGTAATGTAAAGTAATGTAATGTAATGTAATGTACTGTACTGCAGTGTACTGTACTGTAATGTAAGTATGTATGTAATGCATGTATGTAGGTAGGAGGTATGTGATGTATGTGATGCATGTAATGTATGTAATGTATGTAATGTATGTAATGTATGTAATGTATGTAATGTATGTAATGTATGTAATGTATGTAATGTAATGTAACGTAATGTAAAGTAATGTAATGTAATGTACTGTACTGTATGTATGTAGTGTATGTAATGTAATGTAATGTAATGTAAGATATGGTAAGGTAAGGTAAGGTATTGTAATGTAATGTAATGTAATGTAATGTAATGTATATATGTAATGTAATGTAATGTATATATGTAATGTAATGTATATATGTATGTATGTAATGATGTATGAATGTATGCATGTATGTATGTATGTATGTAATGTAATGTAATGTAATGTAATGTAATGTAATGTAATGTAATGTAATGTAATGTAATGTAATGTAATGTAATGTAATGTATGTATGTATGTATGTATGTATGTATGTATGTATGTATGTATGTATGTATGTATGTATGTATGTATGTATGTAATGTATGTATGTATGTATGTATGTATGTATGTATGTATGTATGTATGTATGTATGTATGTATGTATGTATGTATGTATGTATGTATGTATGTATGTATGTATGTATGTATGTATGTATGTATGTATGTATGTATGTATGTATGTATGTATGTATGTATGTATGTATGTATGTATGTATGTATGTATGTATGTATGTATGTATGTATGTATGTATGTATGTATGTATGTATGTATGTATGTATGTATGTATGTATGTATGTATGTATGTATGTATGTATGTATGTATGTATGTATGTATGTATGTATGTAATGTATGTATGTATGTATGTATGTATGTATGTATGTATGTATGTATGTATGTATGTATGTATGTATGTATGTATGTATGTATATAATGTCTGTAATGCATGTATGTAGGTATGAGGTATGTAATGTATGTATGTATGTATGTATGTATGTATGTATGTATGTATGTATGTATGTATGTATGTAATGTATGTAATGTACGTAATGTAATGTAATGTAAAGTAATGCAATGTAGTGTAATGTAATGTACTGCACTGTGCTGTACTGTACTGTACTGTAATGTAAGTATGTATGTAATGTATGTATGTAGGTATGTAATGTATGTAATGTATGTGATGTATTTAATGTAATGTAAAGTAATGGAATGTAATGTAATGTAGTGTAATGTAATGTAACCTAATGTAATGTAACGTAATGTAATGTAATGTATGTATGTACGTATGTATGTACGCACGTAATGTATGTATGTATGTTCGCACATATGTATGTAAGTGTGCTTATTTGATTGTGTGTTTGCATGTTAGTATGTATGTTATCTAATGTCTCTAATGTCATGTAGTGTAATGTCATGTAATGTAATGTAATGTCGTGTAGTGTAATGTAATGTAATGTATGTATGTATACCTGCACATATACACATGCACATACAGGCGCTTACATTTTGATACTCTCCGTTTTCATGGCTTCGAGGTTTTCCCTTTTGCCACCTTATTTTCTGTCCTTCTTTCTATGTTATAACGAGCTGACCGATCCGAGGGCAAAGTGAGGAATCTACCAAATGCTGAAGGTCGTTTATTGGGGGGGCTCTCTTCTTCCAACTTGTCACATCCAAGTCCAAGCGAACCTGCAGTCAAGACCCTAACAAAAATGCCGTCAAGTTGCTGAATTGAAGGCCTTGACCCCAGGGATTCTCATCAGATCTCGGCTCACGGCTCCCTTTCTTGTCTTTTGGCAATTGGGATTCCTAGTATGGTTGTGCCCCAAAAGTGATATGAGGGTCAAAGTGCGCAGTCTGCTGTCCATTCTGGAGAAATGGATCTTGGGCAGCTCACTACGTAGAATTTCCTGTAAGAGGAATGGGGGGGGGGGGTGACGCGATTCTTTAGGCCAAGCACCCACCTGAAGCAAGGATTTCTGGCAGAACTTGCTGTACTTGGATATTCAATCGTTGACATGTTGAGTTGGCCGCCCAAATAAGAGACTACTTGAATGGCCAACTGGGCGCAGACATGGGGCCTCCCATAGGCCATACTGGTGATCAACGTTGCCTCCGGCCTTTATGGCCGTGTGCTGCTACGAGGTCAGGGTCCCGCGCGCAAGCGCGACACCGAGCGCGGCGCGTGTTTTGGCTTGTTCGGGGAAGCCACCAGGCAAAGGGAAGTTCTGAAGATGCGGAAGAAGTGCTGTTGGGCTTTTGGTGCCAACATAGGGCGACTTCCTGAAAAATCGCTAGCCATCTCCCACGAGCATGCTTGCGCCAGCCGCACTTGCGGCAGGAAACTTGGACAGACACGCTTCCGTGAGCAAATTCGCACGATGAGCAATTTTGCCCAAGCGCACTTGCACCAGCAAGCTTTCATGGACACCCGCTTGCACGAGCACACTTGGACGAGCACACTTGCACGAGGACGCTTGAGCAGGCACACTTGAACACGAGCACACTTGCGCTTGCGCGAGCGCAATTGCACGAGGATGCTTGCGCAAGAGAACTTGCGAAAGACAGCATCCAAGAGAGATAAAGCAATCTTTTATGGCGGCGCGGTGGGACCGAACCTGCTCTGCGAAAAAGCTATTTTTTGGCAGCAGTTGGCGCGCGAACTTTGTTGGGATTGGCGAGGTCGATATTGAAAAACCGAGAACTTTTGGATTTGCGCACGCGACCCTCTGCACGGATCGGTTTGCTATTTTTGCCCGTTCGCGCGTGACCTTTGCGGGGCCTATGTGCACAACCGTGTGAGCCATCTGCACGGAGCGACTTGCGCAGAGTCACTTGCGCAGACCAACTTGCGCAGGGCAATTTGCCCAGTGCCATTTGCACAGAGTCAGTGGCATAGAGCCGAGCTAACTTGCGCAGAGCCATTTGTGCAGAGCCACTTGCCCAGAGTCACGTGCACAGACCAACTTGCACGGGGCAACTTGCCCAGAGCCATTTGCACAGAGTCAGTTGCACAGAGGCAACGGGACAGAACGAATTTGCGCAGAGGTGCTTGCGCAGAGCCATCTGCGCGGAGCAACTTGCGCAGAGCAACTTGCCCAGAGCCATCTGCGCAGAGTCAGTTGCACAGAGCAATCTGCGCAGAGCTAACTTTCGCAGAGATACTTACTTTCACACACCACCTGCGCGGAGCGTAACTTTGGGCATCAGCCCACGCACGCACCTTAGTGAGCAGATGTTTACACAAAGTTTTTACCGAAAGCTTTGCGACAGGGTTCCCCCGGCAAGATAGCTAGCGTACTTGCACGAGCATGCAGACTCGCGCAAGACCACTTGCATGAGCACACTTGCGCGAGAAAACTCGCACAAGCACGCTTTCGCAAGAACACTTGCGCGAGCGATTAAGATTTAAATTTGCTCTGCAGTGCCCTTGATGGACTCCATATCGTGCCCAAAAGCAAAGACCGCATGTATGTTATGCTTTCAGGCCATCCGTTTCTTTGTGTGTGTTTTTTGCTCGGACTTTGAGCGCTGCTGCTCGGCCCCTTTGGTCGGATGTCACGAGTGGACCGCTCATCTACTTGCTGGTCCGGTTCGTGCGCAGGCTTATTGTCAGTATGCTTGAGCTTCAAGAGCCGGCGCAGTTTGGCTTGAGACATCAGGTGGTACGCCTCAAAAAATGAGCCGCAAGAATCTTTTGCAGTTTGATTTGCATGGCTGAGGAAGTGAGTTGCCCCCATGGTTGTGCGCATTGTGCTCACTTGGCAAAGCGCTAAGTTTCAGGTTTGTTGTCAAGGCGGGCGGGGCCTACTTTGTTGGGCGCCCTCCAAAAGAAACATGGAAGTGCGCGCGCACACATTAAATGGGCTTCACCTTTTTTTGGAAAACTAACCAAATGGGGGTTCTCCTTTCAAAAGTCATGTCTCGCCCAACGCCTCCAGGCCTGCAGGCCCTGCGTGCGTTGCTGCTGCCCAAGTATCTGCGAAAGCTCACCGTGACCAGGCGGTTCGGGATGGAACGTTTCATTTTCGAAGGACCGGACATTTGGCGCATGAAATGTTGTTGGTGGCTTGAGCGCACTAATTGGTGGTTTGGCTTGTTGAAGGTTAGGGGCTTCCTGGGCATTTGGTTTCAAGAAAGCGCCCAACTGGCGGGAAGGTGAATATTTTGCCGATTGGAGGCTAGTTTTTCTCGGCTGGGTATGTGAGTCACTTTCACCAAATAGTGTGTCAACTCCAAAGGGTTGTTGCGGTAAGTGCAAAGGGCCGGCGCTAGATCAGGGTGCTCGTTCTGGGCCGGACCACGTTCGGGGTATTTCAGATCAACTTCAAGATCCTGTAACAGCCCAGAGATACCTTGCACAGGTCCTTTAAAAGGTGCTCGCAAGAGGTCTCGTGCAAGACCTGCAACAGTTTTCTTTTAACACCGGTGCTCCCTACAGTAAGAGGTCCTGCCAAGAGATCCTGCCCCTGCATCTTGCGCATCAGAATTTCCTTGTGAGAGATCTTGTAGAGGATGCCCCCCCCAAAGATCTTGAACAGGAGAGGAGGTTTCATGTCGAGACATCTTGTAGAGCACGCCCTCTACAGATCTTGAAGAGAGAGCTTGTGGAGGGTTGTCTCGGAGATTTTGCGCACAGATCGTGTGAAGAGTTTCACAGATGCTGCATACGTCCCCCAAAACTATTTGGGGTCTCCAGCCGATGGATGTTTTTTAGAGGTTTGCCAAATGTGAGACATACTCTGAAGAAAGTCGCAACACGCTTTTGGCGTTTTGGGGTTGGGTCCATCTTCATTGTGGGCCCAATGGCCTTGGATCTGGCCGGCAGCAATTTCCGATGCTTCCCCAAATAGTGTTGGAGCAATTTGTGGCCTTTGATGCGACAGTTTTGCACGAAAACCGCCTCATCTCTCGCTGTGGCGCCGTGCAAATTGTACGAATGTCATCGCGTTTTGATGGTGGGGACAAGAGTTCCGGCGGGTGGCGCTATGTTTTTGGAGAAACGTCGCGCCAAACGAGTTTTTTGGAGCAGGCTCTGCTGTTTCCTTTTTGACATCACACGTGGGAGTCCCGGTGTCAGTTTGGAATTCACGCCTGGGGGGCTCCGCTCCATTTTGAAATCATGCCTGGAGGTCGTTTGTATTTTTGATTTCACGCCGTCACCGTTTCTTTTTTGATGTCACGCCTGTGTTTTGAAGTCATGCATGGGAATCTGCAGCGGGAGTAGCGCGGGGAGCGAATGGCGCCAAGCCTTGTTTCTTCTCAAGCTGCCTGTGCAGCTGACTGACTATGGGGTCGTGGCCTTTGTCTGGCTCGGCTACAAGCAAAAGGGCCCTTCAGCTGCGGAAGGGTCAAGACTGATGTCTGGACAATCTACATGCCTGGCATCAACTGATGAGCCTCTAAATGCCCGTGTTGCATGGGCACAAAATCCTTCTCAGTTGATGACGTGGTTGGATTACTTCGGGATCGGGCCGTTGAGGTAGACGAGGGATTCTGCAGGGTCTGCAGCGCTGACTTGCCCGCTTTGGCATTCTTGCGAGCACTCTGGAAGCTGGGGTCGAAGGCTATAGACCACACTGAGTCAGAAACTGCAGTAACCCGGCCCTGCATGATGGTGCCTTCTTGGTCAAGGCATCGCCCAAATCATAGTCCGAGGCAGTCCAGCAAAGCTCTGTGAGGGTGCGTTCCAAACTCTCTCTCACTTGAAAGGCTTGAAGAGCGGCTCTCATATTGGAGAGCCCAAGCATCGGGGACTCATGGCGAGTCACAGCATCGTATCCGCCTCGGGAATCTGCAGTGACCACGCCCTTGACAAAGCTTGACCACCTCTTCGCCGGCAGAGACCTTGTCGGTGTCGCGGTGCTGGTGGATGGACTGGCCATGAAGTTCGCACCAAAGAAGTCACATCCGGAAGTTGTTATCCTCGGATTCGACCATGGCTTGTACCTCGGCGTCGTTCGAGCTGATGGCCTTGCGTTTGAGTTTCCAGCATCGCCAGGTCAAAAGACACATCTTGGTGGGAGCGCCAGTGATCGTGGGCTGGAAGCAACGGTGATCATGCCGCCAGTGCTATCTCCTTGAGGTCGGTTGGCGTGAGCTTGGTCACCCATGGTGATGAACACTACGTCGGTCCAAAATTGGACTCCAGGCAGCTTGAAGAATTCCAGCTTGACGGGGTTCCTGCGGACCTCACACACCATTTGTTGAATTTCTCGTGCAACAGAGGTCGAAGCACCTCGGTGAGCAAGAGATTGCATCTCGCACTGAGCTGTGGTTGAGTTTGCACCGCAACCCACTGCAGGGCTCCCAGGGTAGCTCGGCAGTGTCCAACTTCGTTGGAATCCAGAACGGAGTCCACTTGACGAAGACGTTCGGGAGGTATGTTCACGTCCTGGAGAGACTCGATGTAGTACAGTTGGTCGACGGTGATCGTGGTGTCACCGTTTTCATCCTTGCCGATGACGAGGTCGGTGCCAGCGTGGCGATATTCTCCACGCTTGATGGTACCCCAGACGTAGGCACGGTCAACCTGCTGGCAGACCTCATTCCATTCAGGGTTGGACTTGTCTCCGGTCCGGTGGAAATTACATGGCCACCCATGGCGCCAATGACGAGAGGTCGGCCTTGTTGGTCTTTCTGATGTTGCGAAAGCCACACCCACATGCATCTCTCCGAAGTCAGGGAGATGCCACCAAGACGATTGAAGGTTGCATGGAGATCTTGCCAAAGTCCACGGGGTGCCGTGGTGGAGCCGTACACGTTCTTCAGGATGCGAAGAATGCCTTCGGAACCAACGCCTAGGGCTTCTCGAAGCTCTTCAGTTCCGTAGGTCCAGAGTTTCTTATCCTCCTCAGTCTTCTGGGTCTGCAAGAATGCCGTTGCAAGGTCAAGACCTTCAAGTTCCCAACCGTGCTGGCAGGTCATGAGGTACAGGAGGTTCCTCCCAAGGTTGGTTTGAACCGGACTCGAGGTGCGGAAGGAAGGGTCCAGTAGATCGGGGTGTTCGGAATCAG
Organism: Effrenium voratum; assembly: GCA_963377175.1. Taxonomy (NCBI): domain Eukaryota; class Dinophyceae; order Suessiales; family Symbiodiniaceae; genus Effrenium; species Effrenium voratum. Next base: position 941,132 of record CAUJNA010001835.1, on the reverse strand, counting down.
CACCTCAGGTCGAGGTTTGTCAGAGAGCCAACGTTCGGAGAAGGCCTTGATGAGCATCTCGGCATTCTCCGCTTTCATCTCGAGGAAGTTGTACTGCATGAGCGGGCAGACTACTCGCAGCTTGGTGGCCAGGTCGATGAACAAGGCGAACTTTACCTTGCGAGGTACTCCCGGAACATCCCACTCGCTGACATCCAGACCGACCGCCTGCCAAGCTTGGTATAGAGGATAAGTTGCCGCTGGAGGGACTTGTCCACTACTAAGTCCGCCAGGCCGAAGTGCTTCACACGCACTGCATTTGAACTCCTTGGCCTTGTCGATGCGCCATCGTGGATGTCCGGCTTCTTGAAGAAGTCGAACCAGGTTGGAGTTCGTAGGGTGTCCAGCAGCCTTGTGGAAGTGAGCTAGCTTGGCTTCCCACCGTTGCACTTCTTCAGGACTGGGTGCATCCGGCGGATGGTGTGGATTAGCTGGCTGTGGCTCATCAGGTGGAAGTGCATGAGGTTCAGGTCTTGCTGATGCTTGGCCAGGATCGGATGGTGGGTGCGCTGGTAGAGCATGAGGATCACCATCCTCTTGAGCTGCAAGTTCCAAGGCCAAGTGAGCACCATGGTTCTCGTTCTTGGAGTGAGCCCAGCGATGAAAGCGGGGAGGTAGGAGCTGATCGCGCCAACATCTTGCTATTGCCAAAACCATCCGCCAGGGATAGTAGGCTGACCTGGAGGTTTCGATTCCTTGGATGTAGGTGTGCTGGTGGTTCTTTGGGCATACCTTGGCGTGAAAGTGGCGGTGCAAGTCGCAATCGGTGGTGCGAATGGACCATTTCTTTGCCAGGAAGTGTTCCTCGAGGTGGTCCTTCATGCCGTAGGCGCAACCATCGATTCTACAGTGGAGCCACTCGATATCCCGACCTCCAAGTTCTGCCGAAAGATCTTGAAGAGGTCGTTGTTCCCACCCGTAGCAAGGATGAGGCCACTCCCAGTAGATGTCGATGTCGTGAATCTCATCGACGGATTCCAGGATGAAGTCCCTCGCGAACCGGAGCATTTTCCGTTCGCGGCGGCGGTGCTTTTCAAGCTTCTCCTTGCCCTCGGGTGTGGAGTAGTTGAGACTGGTCCATCGGCGCCACTTCGTACAGGGAAGTGAGAACCGCAGTTTTCGAGGTTTACGTGCACGACGAAGTTGCCGAAGGCGGACCCAGGTTTCCTCCTTGTACAGGTTGAAGCCGTTGTAGAGGTTGATGCGTTGAGCATCCATGCCGTGGTCCTGCGCCGCTTGAGAGAGCCAGCTTTGTGGGGCACATGCGAATTCCCACACCACATCGCGGTCGCCATAGTTGAGGTTGAGGAGCTCGGTGGTCATGAGGGCTTGTACGCCGATCACCATTTGCATGACCTTCGCACCGACGCTGACCGGCAGGGGGTGGATCATGCTACTTCTTGAAGTTCCTCCTCCTCCTCGGAAAATTGATCCGCGACTGCTTGCTGACGTTCGGTGACCACTTCCATGAGTTTGGTCTGCTCCTCCGTGGACAGGTACCGAAAGATGTCCCTCGTGTCCATCTGAGGTTTCTCCCAAGTGACTGCTCGCCATTGACGGGCTCGGAGAAGCGTACCCTGCGGAGTTTCCTTGTGGTTGGTGCGCTTGGGAGGAACTGGACTTGTCTTGTTCGTGGAGGAGACCGGCTGATCCTTGACCTTGTGGATCATCACCAGGAGTTTCTCCTCGGCTACCAGCTGGACATACTCGGGGACCCTTGTCTTGGGATGTACTGAAGCCTGAGATCGCATACTTGACAGTGGGGCCAGCGCCCGTGGGGGTTGCTTGCCCAGTTCCCCGGTTGGTGGCGGTTGAAGCATGGCCAGGTGTTCTTTGCGCGGATGTCCCGAGCGGATCGAAGGGCATGGTGACCTTGGAGGTCTTCTTCTTCGAGGTGAGGTTCTCGGGCAGCTTCGCCGTGGTCGGAGTGACGTCCAAAGGGTTGGTCAGTTTCTTGGACATGGCTTGGAGGTGCCGGAGTCGAATTGGAAGAGAGCACACTACCCATGGACTCAGATGAGTCCAGTGCTGATATCAGCCAGGCCGGCACGGTTCGATGTTCTTTCATGAGCTTCCATGCATACAGCTCGCAAACTCGGGATGGACCATGAGGTGCAAAGGTGTTACAGGAGGGTCCACCCGAGAACAAGTGCCAACCTTGACATTCATGTCGTACATCTCGCAAGGGAAAAGGGTGTGCATGTTGCAGGGTTTGCCAGTAGTTGATGTCGGGGTCCAGGAGCTTCACAACCGGGTGATCATCCGCGCTGGTGTTTTGATTGCCTCCAGTAAGAAAGTGGACCAAATCAACAGTGACCCTTGTGGTTCTTATCCAGCTGGTAGGGACGCGTGGCCAAATCGACTACCATACCAACACCATCAGAACCTGCGTGACTATGCCAACCAGAATCGGGACCAGCGTGTCGGTGGTGAACCATTGCTCGAAGAACTCGGGGGGGTTCGGAAGAGCATACGCATGAAAGACTCGAGGGTGGCCAGAGAGTTCTGATTGGAGGGTCACCCCACCGACCGCTCCCGTAGCGAAAGTATGGACGCTGATTGGGGTCCACAGTCACCGTGGCGGACTTGTCCTGCCGCAAAACTGCCTCAATGAGACGCTGTACTGAGGCTTCAGGGCCAGCACTTGCGGTGGCGCCACAATCCAACATGCCTTGATGTGGAGCTACCTTTCCAGGGCTAACTGATGACAGCTCCAAGGGATTGTGTGGTCCCTCATGCATTTCCAAGCCATTGATGCCGTACATGTCCTGGACGTAGGCGTTGACAGTCGGGCGGTGATCACTCTTGCCCTTGCCCTTGGAGATCCAGGAGAGATCATGTTCGGCCCACGCGGCTGACTTGGAGCGCCCCTTCCAGCCCTTGCCTTTCTTGCCAGACTTGCCGGTGAAGAAGTGCTCGTTGTAGGGATCCGCAAGCATGAAGGCATGTTTGCCCTTACCCTTGGAAGGATGTCGGCGATCTCGAGCATAGTGACGGCCACCACACAGGAAGCAGCCGCTGCCCTTGCCGCCGGAACTGTTGCCTTTGCCAGAGTTGCTGAACGATGCGCCGAAACCGTGGTCCTTGCGAACCAGTTGAGTTGCACGTTGAGCTTCGGTCCAGGTGCGTTGGGCATCCATGGCCATTTGTTCGGCTGCGCGTTCGGCTTGCATGGCACCCCGGAGTTTATCTTGCTCCTCGGCTGAAAGGGCTTCATCAGGTAGTTCTGGAACTGCGGGGGAAGACCATGACTCAGGATCTTCTTCCCAACCAGACTGGGTCCAGGCATTATCAAACCAACCTTCATCAGAAGGGTCCCAGGGTTCCCAGTCTTGATCCCACGCATCCTGGTAATTGAGGTCGGCCTCGTGGTAGTTCAGGTGCTGAGGAGGCCGTTGACGATTTCCAAGAAGTTGTTCATCCCAAAGCATCTGAAGAGCTTGGCTGATGGCCTCGACGGAGCTCTCCATGGCGGACAGCTTCATCATGGGTGTTCTTCGTGGCTGGCGTCTTCTTCAGGCAGCTTCCCTCAGTGCGGAGGACAAGCGCGACATCTTAAGTACAACCCGTAACTCCCTGCATGGTTCCCGGTGTGCCAGTGGTATCCGTCACACGCTGTGCTGGAGGGGAACTGACTTGTGCGTCGGGGCTAGGCTCCTGGCTGGGAGCCGATCCAGGTGCGGCAGTTGCTGAGAGACCGGACACGTCTCCAGGTGCTTCGGGAGCTTGTTCTCCTTCGGAAGGGGGGATCTCTTCGTTGACGGGCTGATAGTCCCAATCTGACCAGGACTCGCCCCATTCATCCCAACCAGAATCCATGTTCTTAGGGAGGCCAAAGTCCTTGCGGCTTTGGTCAACACCGGAAGACTCTTCGTGAAGGCGAAGAAGAGCCTCCACGAACTCCTCATAGCCGAGAGTCTCCCTCACCAGGAAGTTGCCGATGCCCTCGCCGGGATTCCTCTTGAAGGAAAAATACTGCTGCATGATTGCCGCGGCATTCGGTAGCGACTTCCTGAGGAGGGGCGAGGCCGCAAGTCGTTGAAGCAGTTGAAGTACTCCATCGGTATGATCAAAGTCAGCCCTTGACCATGACATGGCTAAGAGCCTTGCGAGGCCCCGAAGTCGGCCTATGAGCTTTGCCGCCAGGTACCTGCGCTTGTGGGCTGGTGTTGACTGTGCGCACCAGGCCACTTCCTTGTAGTACCTGCGCCATGATCGCGCCTGACCATCCCAGGATGGAAGATGGTCAGACCTGAATTCATTGTCCATGACTACTTCGCCGTCCGGGAACGTGCCAATCTTGAAGTCCTGAGCGATGATCTTTTCCTGGGTCGTACCAAAGGGCTCGACGGCTCAAGGCGGTCAAGTAGCTGTGCACACGTTCCTGAACGTTCTTGGTGCACTTGATCGGGCTCAGCAGGAAGCACTGAATCGTTGCCTCCTGCTCCGCTACCAATGCAGCGGGAGTAGCGCGGGGAGCGAATGGCGCCAAGCCTTGTTTCTTCTCAAGCCGCCTGGGCAGCTGACTGACTATGGGGTCGTGGCCAATGTCTGGCTCGGCTACAAGCAAAAGGGCCCTTCAGCTGCGGAAGGGTCAAGACTGATGTCTGGACAATCTACAACCATGGCATCAACTGATGAGCCTCTAAATGCCCGTGTTGCAGAATCCCTTGTTTTTTATTGTAATAAATAGATTCACGCCTGTTTGCAAGGAAAACACCCGGGCCCACAGGCGTGAATTCCAAAAAACAAATACACCAGCATAGACCCCAGATATAGCAAAACCATGCCAATGATTTGACGCCACCACCTCCAGCAGTACGCCCCAAACACCAAACAGCACCCCAAACAGCACCCAACCAGCGCCTACACCAGCACCCCAAACTGAACGCGCCCTAGCACGAATCACCGGGACCCCCAGGCATGGATTCAACAAAAACATCTCGGAGCCCCCAGCGGTGATGTTAAAAGCCATGATTCCAGGCGCCTCCTGCGACCCCCTTTCGAGGGGCGTGTACCCTTCGTGTGAATTGGGAGGTTTCCTTTCATTTTGAAGCCTGCGATTGGGACCACCGAAGCCGAATCCACTGTTCTCTCCCAAGGCTCTGGGGAAGAGACCTGTAGTTTGGATCCATCACCCAAGGGTCACTGGTGCGTGAAGATGGTTCCCACGCACCGGGAAAATTGGATTTATGTACCAAGGGGGCTAGTCTTTGGCCCAGAGAGACCGCTTGGAAAGAATTGGAGCCTACAAAAGGTTTGGCGTTTTGCTCAGGGAGCAACCCAGTTGGTGGCTAGTGCATGCAATTCCCCATTATAAACCTTTCAAGGAGGTTCGGGGGTAGTGGAAACCATCTTAGAGGGCCGGGCTTTTTGCTTGGCAGGTGGGTGAAGGCGTCGCTCTGCCAATGCAGCCGAGAGGTGTGCGCGATCTGGAACATCCTGCACCTTGAAAAGAAACTTTCTGGGGTCAATTCCTGTATGGGTGTGTGTCTTTCTTTGACGGTCCGTTGAATTAAAAGGGATGCCAAAAAGAGGACAACCATTTTTAGGCCCCCTATTTTGAGAAACACCAGTATTACTAATTTGACCTGGACCAATAAACCCCTTGTGAGTTGCGTGCCACGCAACCGGCATTTCATTGGCATGTGAAACCTGTACATCCATATCATGTGTGGCCGTGAATCCCCTCGCATCCCACATAGGGTGGGTATCTGCCGTTTGACGGCACCGACCGATGGCTACGATGAGCAGGAAAAGGTTCTACCGCCTGCGCCTCTGGGACTTCGTTAGCCCCTGCCAATCCATTGAGATTGGTAGCGGAGCTGCCTTTACGCTCCAAGTGGCCTCTCAGATGGCATCTGAAGCGGCAACTGCAGCGCTGGACAGCACCTCGACTCGGGACAGCTTCATCCCTTTGTTCTCCGCGCATCCGCAGGACTATCGGGAATGGCGCAAGAGGATCTACCTGTACTACCGCAGGCTGTGTACAACCTCCTGGGTTCCCTCACTGGCACTGCTTGGAAGGTAGTTGAGCACCTCGAAGATGCTCAGATCGAAGCGGACACTGCGTTCGACGATATCCTGGCCATCCTGGACAAGTCCTTTCGGTATGACGACAGGGTGGAGCTCCCCGCTCACTTCGAGAATTACTTCAACCAGCTGCAGCGCCGTTCAGGCCAAACACTGCTCAGCTACGTCACCGAGCACGACAAAGCCTTGCGACGCCTGGCACAACATGATGTGAAGCTTCCTGCGTCAGTGGTGGGTTGGCAAATGCTTCGGAAAGCCAACCTCAGCAAGGATCAGCATCGCCTCATCATGACGCAGGCCGGCAAGGATCTCACTAAGGAGAAGGTTGTCGAGGCCTTGTACTTCGTGCTTGGTCAAGACTACAAGTTTGGACATGATCGCCCACGCGGCCCTGGCTTCAAGGGCTCCGGATTTCATCGGCGCCACACAGGCTATTGGGCCTCGGAGGGCGACTACGATGAGCCCTACAACGACGTCGACCCCGACGGCACCTACTGGCACGATGACCAGAGCTACGCGGACGAGATCTACTGGCAAGATGATCACTGGGACTCCATCAGCGACGAAACCAGCGACGACCACCACGAGGCCTACTACGGTGAGGACGATGAGTCTAGCAACCCCTGGCCCGTGGAGGAGTACGACGAGGTCTAGTCTGCCTATGTCGATGCTCGCAAGCGTTTTCAAGAACTCCGACTGTCTCGTGGATTCCTCCCTGTGGTCGCCTTGCAGGATGGTGGTCCCGGATCATCAAGCTCTATGGCGCCTTCGCTGAAAGGAGGACCCGGCCGTGGAAAAGGCAAGGGTGGCAAGTCTTGGTCAAAAGGTTCCGGCAAGCCATCGCAAGCCAAGAATCGGGCCAAGAGTGCGCTTCACTGCATTCGTTGTGGAGCGGCTGGACACTGGGCCAGCAACTGCCCCATGCCACGGAATCCGGCTTCCCCGACTACGCCTACAACCTCGCCGTCATCTCGCCCGAACAAGCGACCGGCTCTGGAAGATGGCTCGGCTCTGATGGCCGGCATCCTCATGGACAGCAACGGAGTGGATCGGCCAGATGCCGTCATGCTTGACCCTGGTGCCTCATCTTTCCTGGCCGGCTACCACACCTTCATCGCCTACGTTCAAGTTCTACGTCAACTTGGTTACCCCGTGGAGCTCATCTATCTGAGTGGTGCACCAAGGAGTTTCGCTTCGGTGGCGACAACTACGGGACGAGCGACTGGGTGGTGAAGGTTCCTATGTTCGTTGGAGGACGCTACGGGTTGGCTGAATGCTTTCAGCAAAACAATGCGGGTTCCTGGCTCTGGCTGGCGACCGTTGGAGTGTGGCCGGCAAGGTGAATACCTGCTGTCGCTCGTCGAGAGCTACGACGACTTCAGGTCAGGCCTTCCTGACCCAGCGTTCGAGCACGTGCTGACCAACGAGCCGGACCTCGAGTACGGCGTCTCCCTGAAGGAGTTCCTTACGGCTGAGAACCTGGACGTGAACATGGTGGCCAACGACACGGATGTCTCGCCCCTCCTCAAGACTTACCATCACATCGTCTGAAGCCCAACCAGCTGTGGACTCTTCAGGTTCATCTGAAGCAGCAAATCGACAAGACTGAGATCAAAGTCGATCAAGCCTTGGCTGCCATGGAACGCCCCCGACCACGCCTGGTGTGGGAAGTCTTTGCCGGCAAGGCCGCCATCTCTCATCATGTACAAGCTGCCGGCGGTCAGACAGAAGTCTTCGGGCTCCACACCGGGTGGGACTTCCGCATCAAATCGCACCAGGACGCCTTCGTCATGGATTATCTCCATCAGAAAAAAAAGCCGGACAAGGTGATTCTGGCACCCATTTGCGGACCATGGTCGCCCATGCAGAATATCAACTCCCGAACTCCTGAGCAGCGTGAAAAACTACGTGCTCTACGTCAATGGCACCACGACACCTTTTTGCTCTTTGTCAAGAAGGTCTACCTGCACACGTGGAGCAGCCTCTCAGCGCCAAGTCCTGGAAGACTCGAGCCCTACGGTCTCTTCCTGGTCTGTGGTGCACCTTCGATCAATGTGCATACAACAGCATCTGTCCGGATGCTGATGGCGAATGGCTCTTGGTCAAGAAGCCTACGGCCTTGCTCACCACCAAGATGGCCATGGCAACCGCAATGTGTCACCGGTGTTCAGGAGACCACATGCACTGCGGGCTGGAGGGCTATCTCAAAGACTACCGCATCTCTCGCACCGCCTTCATGGAAGACTATCAGCCCGAGATGATGTCAGCAGCCCTCATGATCCCGGAGCCGGCGCAGCCCCAGTCATGGATCTTTGCCGCTGATGATGTGGCAGAGCCTGGAGGTGTTCTACAACGTCTCTTCACCAACCACAAACGCTGGTTGCTGTCCTTCGACAGCTGAGTACCGATGTCCAGCATGTGCGCACTATGTACGACCACCACGACCATCCCCTGCACAGCTCTCACCGTCAACCAACTTCAACGACGTGGTACAAGCCGATGTCATGTGGCTGAAGCCTGATCCCAGCAAGGATGACAAGTACCCGATCATCAGCATGGTCTGCACTGCGACACGCTACATGGCGCGCCTGATTCGGCCTGAGCAGACCACAGACTACATCTCCTCCCTGGAGAAGAGCTGGATCCGACACTTCGGTCCGATGCAGGTCCTCATGATCGACGAACATCGTGCATGGTCTAGTGACGCCATGTCGAGCTGGGCCCGAGACAATGGCATCAGCCTGGTCATCTCCCCCGGAGAGGCTCATACGCGGCTTGGAGTGGTCGAGCGGCGACATCAACTGCTTCGCCGTGCTGTTGAGATCTATCTTGCGGATCATCAGGATCACTCTCGTGATGCGGTTCGTAAAGCCTTGGACTATATGGTCCCGCAGATCAATGCTCTCCCAAATGTGCACGGATACTCACCAGCCCAGTGGGTTCTTGGCAAGCAACCCTGAGGACGGCCTCAATCCTGGACACCTTCAACCTGGTGACTTCGAGGATGTTCTCGCCCAGCGGGCTGCCGCGAAGCATGCCCTGATCCGTGCCGACACCGACACCAAGCTGCGTCGAGCTCTTCTGCGTCGCTATTCTGGCTACAACAAGACCCTGGAAGTCGGACAGAGCTGCTACTACTGGCGTGATGCTCGGGCCTCCGATCTTGTCAAGATCAGATGGCGCCTGCTGTTGTGGCCATGCGAGAAGATGATCAGCAAGGCAAACCTACCGTCTACTGGTTGGTTCATGGCACCAACTTGCTTCGTGCTGCCCCTCATCATGTCAAGCCCGGTGACCTGGATCAGCTCTCCGGCATGAACCATGCTCTTGATGCACTACGCAATCTCCGTGGCCGGGGAGTGACCCGATTCTGGGATTTGCAGCAACTCAACCAAGGACGTCGAATCGAAGAAGTCGGCTCCGACGAGGAGGCTATGGATGATCTCAATGACCAGTCTCTCGACATGTCTGGAGAGGAAGTGTCAGAGCCCCCTCAGCAACGCCGACGCCTTGTCGAACCTGGAGCTCCAGTACGTGAGCCTCCATCAGATGCGCCAGCGGCATCACCGAGTCAAGAGTCTTCAGAACCTCAAGCACCACCAACACTTGAACCTCAAGCACCATCACCACCTAATCCCCAAGTCCTTCCACCAGTACCGGAGGAGCTCTTGGACGAAGACCTCAGGTGAATCCTGGAAGAGGATGTGTCTCGCACAACCTCTGTCACTGAGCCGGTCATCGAACCTGAACCTCAACTTCCCTCTGATTATCGACCGGTGCAAGGTGAGACCTTTGAGCAGCAACGCCTCCGTGTAGATCGTCAAGAAGCTCCACTGTTCCAACAGCCCTCATCGTCAAGTCGACAGAGATCGCGATCTCCACCACCACGACCTACAAAAGTCCCAGCACCATCAACTGACGACCATGATTTGGCCGATGCTGTGTTCCCGGTTGATGAGTTTGACCTCAGTGCTCTACCACCAGGATGGACTCAAGACGGCGAAGGCTACCTGCAGTTCACTGGACACACGGACGACTACTGGACTGCCCCTTCGACCCCAAGGATCTCCGTGGTCAGCGAATCACCCTATGGCGTCTACCTGATGGTCGTCTCCGTCGTGATGATTGGCGTGATGGTGGCAGTGACTTCTGGACCAACTCCCAGGTTCCCAAGAACTGGGACGGCTTCACCATTTTCACCTTTGACAAGGCCAAGGTCCGGGACATCAAGAAGAAGGTCGAACCACTTCGTGTACACCTTGCCACCGATGGTCGTCGAGTTGCCAAAGCCTATGTCGCTGCAGCTGATCGACAAGTCCGCCGTGGCGCCAAGGACAAGAACAACCTGTCGGAGCGCTACATGACCCTCGAGGATCGCATGCAGTTCCTGGAAGCCAAACGGAAGGAGCTTTCGTCCTTCTTCGAAAACAATGTGTGGCAGTTCGACAATGTGAAGTCGGCCGATCCTGCCCGCACTCTTACAGCCCGGATCCTCCTCAAGTGGAGCAAGAATGCTGACGGCAGCAGACGAGCCAAGGCCCGTCTAATCGTTCGTGGCTATGCCGACCCCGATGCCCTTCAAGGCAAGGTCGAGTCCTCGAGCCCTACTCAGTCGCACCATTTTGCTGGCTCTTGCAGCCACATATCGGTGGCCCCTGTGGACAGCTGATGTAGCAACTGCATTCTTGCAAGGTCTGCCACAGGACCGGAAACTCTGGCTCCTGCCGACGCCCTGGCACTGCTGGGCGCTGATATGGACACCAGGATGCTCCTGATGAAGCCGTGCTATGGTCAGATTGATGCGCCGAGGAGATGGTTCCTGGAAGCCACCCGACGTCTCCGTCATGCAGGGTGGCGACAACATGTACTAGATCCTTGCCTCTTCATGCTCTACCCCAACCTGGCGGATCAGACCTACAACAAGGACACCGAGAACGGCAATGTCGAAAACAACACTGGCATCCTTGAGCCGTGTGGCATTGTCTGCCTTCATGTAGATGATCTACTTGGCTCCGGAGACCCACAATCGGAGACCTACCAGGCCGCCGAGGTCAAGCTCAAGGAGATCTTCAACTTTAGGGAGTTCAACAGTGACAAGTCCACACTCCAGTACTGTGGTGCTGAGCTCAAGCAGGTCAACGACGTCTGGCACCTCGGGCACCACGACTACCTCCATCGTATCAAGCCGATTACCCAGAGCAACTCCATTCAGAAGTTGGACCCGTCCGGAGTCTCTCAACTCCGTGGATTGGTTGGTGCGCTACAGTGGCCGGCTGTTCAGTCCAGCCCGCATATACAATGCTCGGCCTCGATTCTCTCCGGCGAGGTCGGAACTGGCACCAACATGACAATCAACGAGGCAAACCGCGCGTTGAAGTTTGCCAAGAACAACTCTGATGTCACGTTGCAGTACCAATCTGGCAGACCTGCGCCTGGTCACTATGACAGACGCGGGATTCGCTTCCCGATCCGATGGCAGCTCCCAAGGTGGCTACATCACCCTGCTGGTCAACGCCGCCTGCTTTGACGGCAACGAGCTCCCCTACATGGTCTTGGACTGGCGCTCGTACAAGCTACCTCGTGTGTGTTGCAGCAGTCTGGCTGCGGAAGCTCAGGCGGCTGGTCAAGCCGTGGACAGCATGGAAATGGTCGTTCGCGCATGGGAGCACATCTTCAACCCCAACGTGAAGCTCCGTGACCTTTTGGAAGTTCGCAGCATGCTCAAACCAACTCTGATCACCGACGCCAAGGCCCTGTATGACAGCTACCACACAGTTCGCCGCACCGGTTGTGAGATCATGGTCATGAAGGAAAGGCTGCAATCGTTCGGCGGTCACCTCAGGTGGATGAGCAGTGAGTTGCAGTATGCCGACGGTCAGACCAAACTGTCCACCCGGCAACTTCTTGCAGACCGTTTGAGATCACACCAGCTGAAGCTTTCGTGGGACCCCAGCTTCACCGCTGCCAAGCGCAAGAGTAAGGCCGAACGTCAACAAAACATGCAGGAGGGAGCTATTCCCAAACCACTCGCGCAGGGCGAGGTCATGGTCTCTTTCTGCCAAGCCACCTACGTGGACAACCAGAAGAACACGCTTGTGGAACCCGAGGGCACGTTTGTCGAGCCCTATGCTGAGTTCATGGACTACGCCGTGATCACCCTCCTCCTGATGTTCGGATGGTGTGTGGTTCGGAACGCACTGAGCTGTTCTTGCCCCGGCCGAAACCATACGGCCGTGACCGATGCGGTCGTGCAAACCGATCCCATGCCCATGGATCCCGTGATCACCACCCTGGAATTGAACTTGGAAGAAGCCAACAGCAGCAACGAGCACCTCTTGGGTCAGAACTTTCGGATGCAGACGCTACTACGTGAGCTACAACAACGCGAAGTGCAGCCCACTGGCCCCATTGTGCTCTCCCGCTACGGCAGTGTTTGGCATGTGAGCCGTGAGTGCCGACACCTCCGTGGTGTGAATGTAGAGGTCCGTCGTGCGTGCAGGACCTGTGTGCCTCAGCCGACCGGCTGAGTGAAGGCTTTCTTCCCCGTGTGAGTTGCGTGCCACGCAACCGGCATTTCATTGGCATGTGAAACCTGTACATCCATATCATGTGTGGCCGTGATGGCCCGAATCCCCTCGCATCCCACATAGGGTGGGTATCTGCCGTTTGACGGCACCGACCGATGGCTACGCTGAGCAGGGAAAGGTTCTACTGCCTGCGCCTCTTCTTCGTTTTCTGGATTGGGGACTTCGTTAGCCCCTGCCAATCCATTGAGACCCCTGGTATAGATTAATGCGGGGGTGTCCCATTTGACAGGCATTTGAAAGGCACATGCTTCACTTTTTCGAAGAAGCACCGCCCAACTATTCCGCCAGGTTGATTTCAATGTTTTCCCTGGGTGTTCTTTGGATAGTCTTTCCCCCAAAAGTGAAGGATCCAGTCGCTTTGGGCAACTGAGAAAGTTACTGGAGAGGTCGGGGGTCCAGGGGAGGGGAGGGGGGTCTTTGGGAAACCTTGAGGGCTCGTTTAATAGAGTTTCGTTGAAAACCACCCACCCAAATCAAAAAACCACCCACTCCAAAAAGATCTCCTCCCTCTACCCCCAAAAGAAGTCCGGAGTCGACTCAACAGGCATACCCCCGCCCAAGACACCCCTCCGAAGGCTCCTAGGGGTTAAAGTCAGCAAATGGGGTTGTTTCAAATTGTTTCCCAAAAACCTACTGAGGGTCCCTCATTTTGTTCTACTTACACCTAAGTGGGGTGGATGACTATCCCCCCCAAAAAAGAAGAAGAAACAAAACACGCTGCAGTCGACTCAACGACTAGACGAACATGTTTGCCTCAAAGCATTTTGAACACTTGTCTAGAGCAATCAGGCACAGCCCACAAACACAAGGATGGTAGCTCTCTTCCCTTTCCCTACTTGGATCGTCCGGGGACATATTGCTGAGTGGCTAGTAACCATTGATCCCAAAACAACCATTGCAAGTCCCCGCGTTGGTTGTCAGGGTTAAGCATCAAGCTCGCGCCCAGAACATCCTCAGAGGTGGTAGAACTGGGTATGTCTTCTTTAGGATTCGGACCCCTTCCCCCCCAAAATGGATTTCGGTTTTCCCTCTTGGTGTCCCTTCAAAACCACCAGACATGGGGTACCAACTCCAAAAAGCGGCACACCCTAGATCTCACTTGTAAGCTGACATGTATCCTTCTGGTTTTCCCGTTTTGGTCCATTTAGTGGCCTCAAAAAATGATCACCAAGTTTTGTTCTGGGTCCGAACTGGGCTGAGTGATATTTTTGAAGTTCACAGGCTCAGGCAACTCTTATTTGGTGGTTTGGATTGGCTTGACCCTGACCCCAGAGGGTCAATGGGGTTTCCCACCCCACACAACCTCCGGGCTCCAAGCCACCTGGGGGGAAGCTGAAAGGCTGCTGCTGGCGGGGGGGCTGCTCTGCATCCACTGGCTGACGGCCTTGTGGTACTCCTTGGGCACTCGCCCGCGCGGCTGGGCGGCGGACGACCTGGAGTCCTTCTCGATGCTGAAGAGCCTCGAAGCATGCGTTTTAGTCTCGTTTCTTGAAAGCTTTGTTCGCAGTTAATGGGGGGGTACAAACAAACAAGTCCAGCGCCACCATACCAAGGGTTGGAAAGAAACAGTATGGGTGTCCCACAAAGAAGAGCGACCCAAAAAGGGACTGAGCCTCAAGCATGGCCCCCGTTTGTCCACCTCCTTCGCCTTTCTTGCAACCAATCGAACTTCCGACCAGGCCCGCCCCGGCCCCTGGGAGGCTAAAAACACATGTGAAAACAGAGATCCTGCACTGCCCAAGAAACGCTGGAATGTTAATGCCCCTGCAAATGCCAACAAACAATGGTTTCAATCATGGTTTCAAGGTGGTGCGAAATGGATTTCGCCACCATCCACAGCATGAGGAATATTTGTTTTGGGTTTGAACTGGACGCCACGTATTTTGTCCCAAATTTTTGACAAACACCCCTATGAGGTGCGGTCGTCAGTCTATGGTCCATTTGGAGGGAAAGCTCACGAAGCTTCCGCACAGAATAAAACCAGCAAACTCACTAAATGGTTCCCTGTGTTTCTTTAAAAGGAGCAACTCATTTTGATGGCCCATATGGTTTCTCAAAGTCAGGAACTTCAGGTAGTTAGTCTGCTTTTGGTTTCCCTGGCCATCTCATAGAGCCATATAGCCGTTGTTGTAACTGGCGTAGGTTGGGGTTGCGCCCACCAGAACCAGAACCAGAACCAGAACAGGTCCCTTGTCCTTTAGTTGTAGTAAGGCCTATATAAACCTTGTAAATCGGGTAAACCTGACTGGTTTGAATTGGTGGTTTGGGGATCCAATCCACCAATTAGAGGGAAGCTCAATACAAGCCATGTGAAATCTTGGCAGAACCAAGAGTCAATTGTTGTTTTGGTCCAGGGCTAGGTGTAGAAGGGAGCCTTTGGAGATGGCCAGAAGGACGCTCACCATGGTCGTTGAGTTTTGGGACAAGTGGTTGGCTTCCTCCCACAAAGGGGACCCCAATTTTGAGAAGCATAGTTTTCATTGCCATCTTGGTACCAAAAGGTTGGCCCCTAGGTCCGACGTCCGACCGAAGTCAGCTGGGATTTTGGGTGCTCTTTTCGCCTAAGGAAGTACGAGGCTGCGCTGGAGTTTGGGCTCAGCCGGCTCCATCCCAGTCGACTCCCGCACAACTTGCAGCTGAAGACCCAGCCGGCGCCTGGACGTGGGTTGGCCTCCAGCCTCCGGCCATTTTTTTGGGTAGGGTGGGTGGGGGAGGAAGATCTAATTATTGGCTGCAGCAACCAGTTGTCGCTTGTTGGGAGCCCAAGTCTGGTCTCGGGAATTTGGCCTTATCGTTTTGGCTGGTTGAACAAACACCCACAAAGTTGTTTGGTTAGTTGAAGAAACCACCTACTAAGTGCTTGCTGATTTGAAGAACAATTTCGACGACCCCTACCTCAACTTTTTTTGCCGAATTCCGCCGTACCTGACCTCAAGCGCTTTTTGGGCCGGATTCGCATTGGCTTGTGAAAAGGGGTCTCCTCAGAACATAGTTGACCAAATAGTGTATTTTGCAGCGGGAGACCTCTGGGTGACACACCTTGAAGTCCGATTGACTAAATATGAAGTGGATTTCGAATACATAAAGTGCTTGGTGTACCCAAAATTGGCTAAACCAGTTCAAGGGGCATTCGAATGCGTTTCCCTTTTCGGGGAAACCAACACGAGCTTGTTCAAGAATAGTTGGTTGTATTGGCAGACCCAAAGATTGGTTACTTGTCCTGGCAATCCGCATCGGGGTCTGAGACCTCCGCTGAACGGAGACTCGCAACAGCCCTGGAAGGTGTGACCCTGGTTCTTCGCGGCCCCTGGCTATCACTCACAACATGTTCAATCGCCACATGTAGGCTGCGGCTCAAAGGCTATGGCTCTCAATGAGCTTTTTAGTCTAGCAAGTACGGTCACCATTTTTGTTTTCGGCCGGATAGATGTTCAAATTCCGAACTGCGACGAGCACAAGGGTTGCGAATGAGCCAGAATGTATACCGATTCCGGTAAATGAAGGTCAATGAACACAAAGATTCGTCCGGGGGTCCTTTTGGGAAAGGTCATGAATAGGCGCAGCATAGATAGGTTGTTCTTCATTCATTCAGCAAAGGTGTTTATGATGACTCCTTTCCGCCCCGGTGTTGCTTTCCGTGGATGACTTTGGGGGTTTCAAGTTTGGGACTTTCTGGGCTCAGGAAGCAAATACAGCATGTGGATGCGGAGGGGAATCCAGACCTCCGGTTTCTCGTTGCTGTTTTTAGTTTCCCTCAAACAAAAAAAGACACAGGGGCAAGTAAGTCGTGGCAGGGGAAATGCGGCAAAGGGTCTTGTTTTGGTTGCCAGGCGAAAAGAGGTGGGGCCGGTAGGACTTCCGGCTCTGGAGGGGCGGAGAGCCTGGATATTTTGGAAGGGTGCCAAAGAGGTGGCTGATAATATTTCGGGCTGAGCGCTTCTGCATGCCGGTTTGGCGCGTTTCCGCCAGAGCGAACCCCGAACCTCAGGCAATGTTGAGATTTTTCCGAGGCAAATGGTGAGGGAAGACACCCGCGACCAAAACCAGAAGCCAGAAGCCAAAAGAGGGTGTCTGTTTTTAGCGGACTCCCCAAACAAGTGGTTTTCCTTTTGTTTATCCTGTAAAACCGCCCAACAGCAGGTACCCCCAAACAAGACACCCGACAAAAGGAGGAACCACACACACCCACACACGCGCGCACACACACACACACCACTGGAGTTGGATCCAACTCGGCCCAAAGGAGAAGATTCTGGCAGTATTTGCCACTTTCGCCGCGCTGGTCTTAGGCAGGGTTGCTCTCGCCATGTGTTTGGTTAGGCAACCAGCCCCGGAACCAGTTGCTCAATGAAAACCACAAGGTGGTTAACACAATCTGCTATTTTGAGGGTGTTCTTTTTTTGATGTTGACCAAAAGTTGGGGGTCCCGTGTTTTGAGACACACCCATTTTTCAATTGCGGCCTACCCATTTTATGGTTGAAATGTCCACTTAATTGTGCGCTAAGTGTACGAATAGGTTGGATCAGCATCCTAAGCCCTCAAAACGGCCCTTTTTGAGTTTCAATGACCTTGGGCTACAGTTTTTATTCTGGCTGAACCA
Source organism: Effrenium voratum (assembly GCA_963377175.1). Classification (NCBI taxonomy): domain Eukaryota; class Dinophyceae; order Suessiales; family Symbiodiniaceae; genus Effrenium; species Effrenium voratum. Next base: position 923,872 of record CAUJNA010001835.1, on the reverse strand, counting down.
CGGGGATGAATGGCCCAACCCTGCTGGGCAAGTTCTAGTCCTTGAAAAGCCGCCCGGGGTACGTTCGCATGTGTTCTTTGAGTACCTGGATACCTCTTTAAGGGTTTTGCGCTTCGTTCTCTTTCTTGAGGCTGCCCTTAGGTTGGCCCCCCAAAGAGGACACCACAGAAATGGCTCCAAACCCCCAAACCGCCAGTGCAGCCGTGCGTGCCGTGGGTGGTTAAGCCCACGCGCGAGGAGATGTTCAAATCCAAATGGATCCAAACCAAAGAAGACTTACTCGAGAAATGGATTGTATCAAAACTGGGCTTCAAAATTGTAGCCCCACCCCCTTTCCCCGACAAAGACTTGCTTGTTCTCAGGGAATCAGGGAATGACCCGTATAAACCATCCCCCGTAGTTTCCTTAAGGGAATCCCCTTCCGGTTCATTCCCAAAACCCTGGGTCATTCCCAGCAAGAACGCACGGCAGGGGGCATCTTCACTTCTTTGGTCACCAACGACATTTCGGATATCCGCCGGAAGCAGCGCGTCAAGCAGGACATGGATGGAGGTGTGTCTGACTTTGTATTTTATGGTTAAGTCTTTTTTTTTTTTAATCAATTTGTGTGGGAGGGGGGGAGGTTGGGGTGGGTGGTAATCTTTCTGGATCGGTTGTACCTTTCTTGGTGGCATGCTGCAAGGGTTCAGTTAGTGTTCTACATGGGTTCAGTTTGCAAATTCTGAATTGTGAGAGTGCTTGTGTGTTCATTCAGCTGTGTGGCGCAGCCAAAGCAATCATTCGGAGTTTGTATCCTTTTTGAGCTGAAAGCTTTGGGTCTCTGACCAAGAAGCTCTTGGGTGGTTCGGTTCAGTTTTCAGGGTTCTTACTGAATTTGATTGGGGCCTGATCCAACATGTTCTTGGGTAGGAGTCTCCAGCCCTTGTGCCATTTGTCTGAGGAGTCCAAATTCCTACCGGTTCCGATCGATTCGCTCGAACGGCGGCAACCCAAGGCAGAGCAATCCTGTGAACCATCTGTTCTTTGTTTGGGATTAGGGGAACCTGAACTGAGCACACTTTTTTCCGGTTTGCCACCAAACCCCAATGATGCACAGGGTCCAATCACAGATTCGGAGTAAAGAGCCGCTGAAAAAAGAAGTCCCATTTGTGCAAGTCAAGTCTCTTTCCGGCCAGGAGGCAGAGCAACAGGTGCACGAGTTTCTGCTGGCCTACCCGGTGCCTCTCCGCCTGGAGGCTCATGCGTTGCTCATCGCTCGTTGTTTGTCGTTCGCCGTTCGTTCATCGCTCGTCGTTCGTTGCTTTTGGTTGGCCTGTCATTGTCGGTCGTTCCTCGTTCGTTCTTTTTTCCTTAGTTGTTCCGTTCGTCTTCCGGCGTGAGCGGGAGCGGAAGTTGAGCTGGGGTTTTGGAGCCAAGTGGTTGGCAGCAGCGCTGGCAGGCGCCTGGTGTTTTCGTACCTTTTCATAAACACCTGGCTGGTGATGTCGTCCGTTTCCATGACAACATGGGGCGGGAGCGGGAGGGGGGGGGGGGGCGAGCGGCTTGTTTGCTGCCACAGATCCGGAAGCCCTACTCGCTCTGACATTTGTTTTGCGCTTTGCTTTGCGAAGCACCCGCCCCATGCGTTGCCTATGGAGCTATGTATGTTCATGGACGAAGACATATTCAATTTAGACAGCATGCGCTCACTTCCAGCTGAAAGTCTATGTGAAGACAGGCTACGTCTCCCATGCACGGTGTGGGTGAGTGTGTGTGTGTGTGTGTTTCTTTAGGGTACCCCTTTGGTGGTATCAAAGGAAAGCCCAAAGGAAAGCCGCCTAGTTAGAGGCAAACCCATGCTTTGACTACGTCAAGGTCAAGGAAAATGGTGTGTTGTTTTATCGTGGAGTCTATCAGAGTCTGAGCAAGGAATACTGTACGTCAAGGAACATGCGGTTCAAAAGGTTGCTCGAAAATTAAAAAAGAAGAAGGTGAGAGCACTATGAGCGCTATTCCATTTGAATTGTGACGTGGTGAGAAAAGTGCACGGACAACCTATTTTAGATTTTCCAGGATAATGTGTCCCACTAACTTTACTTTCTTTTTTCTCCACGAAGTGGAGAGCTGTTCAACATGTTGTGTACGTCCCTGAATGTATCGAACACTTTTTGGTTCGTGCAGGTTCAGTCCACAAATGTTGGCGGATCTTTCAGGATTCGCCTCAGGCCTTTCATTTGGAAGGCGTTGACTTTGTCTAGGTCTGCCGTGTTTAGCTGAATGCAGTCTAAGACATACATGACTTTGCTTTTCAGAATGGCATCGAACACTCTGACCTTCCATCTGATAGAAGGGAAATGGTTCCGCAAGTGATCCCGTTAGCTTTTCTATCCTCCAAGCCTGGCTTCCCTTCCTCTTTCTTCCCACATCAAAACCCTCTAAACCCCGTGCAACGCGGGTCTTGGTTTGTTCTTGCCCCACGACCGTTTCCCGAAAGGGCTAGAAGCCTTTGATCAACCGGCTGGCTCATATTGATCTGGGCGTGGCTGTCACCAACCCCAGGATGGGTTTATTAATTCGGGGTTCCCAGTACTTGGTGAGCGTTCAACTCTAGATCTAGGGATCCAAGTATTTCTTTGTTCATCTTAGTCAAGGGCAAAGATGTCTCGGATGTCAACTAGGTTACGGCGCCACGAAACACCTGGTACGAAATGACCGCGTGGCTGCAAATCCAACTAGCACGGCCGCGCGCATTGCACAGAGGCTTTTTCATCACTTTCAAGCTTTCTCATCACTTTGACACAAAGCGGCTTTGCAATGCTTCCAGAAACTTCACCGGCTTGGATCAAGCAAGCTTGTGCACCACGCCCTTTGTGGAACTCTCATCATTTGACTGTAATTATTTTCCAAACCTTTATCCAAAGGTGTGGAGTCATGGGAGCCCCCCAGCAACCCGCAAAGGAAGAGCCGTTTCAGGTCGCCTTCCGCGAAAGGGGAACACTGAATCACGGCAAGGGTCATTTTCCAGAAACAGGCCACAATGATTCACGGCAGGAATGCATGCTGGGTGAGAATGAAGATGCGATATTCACTCGAACAGTGGCAGCAAACTCAAGAGACATATTTCAGTTTTTGCCGCCCTACGGTGTTCATTTGATGTTGCTGGTAGGCAAAGCCAATCTTTGATACGTCCTTGATTCTTGGCTCATTTGAAGAAACCTAAAGCTTCCCTTTTTCCTCCACTCTGCCTTGCACCCAACCTTTGGCCTTTGTGTCTGGTTGTCTTTTTGAAAGCTCGTGGCTTTAGCTTGCGGGCTCGGCCCTTCTTTCGATCGGATGGAGTTCGTCGTCAGGCGGTCCTTACTAAATACCTGGCCAAGTTGAACTCGAGGCAACGTGCTGTGAGCAAAAACCAGGCGCTGGACTCGGAAGGGGATGCATGATCTTCGCCACCTAGTGGTTTATCAACCCATGGTAGGGTTTCATCCATTCTAGGAGCAGGAGTTTGTCCACCAAGTTTGCTGCCCTGTTTTGCTGGGTTTTTCGCTTACTCAACACTCAAAATGGTGGACCCCTTTTGGTTGAAAACCAACGGAAACCAAGCACTTGAGGGGACCACCATTTCGAGAAACACCCACATCGCTGTTTCCAATTTTTAACGGGAGGTTGCTTTAGTGGATTTATAGGGTAAAATGGGCTGCCCACCTATTTTTGACCCACCAAATGGAGGTCAAAGCAACCAAATCTTGGGGTCAGAGAAGGGTCGACTTTATCGGCGGTCTGCTATTAATAAGAGCATTATGAAAGCAAATAATTGAAAAACATATTTAAGGGCTGCCGCCCTGTGCCGCCGACCCTTGTCTGCTTTTGTCCGAGCTCGGGTTTAGACCGCGTGGAAGTGAAGAAGAAACTTGAGGGGGCCACCTCTCGAATGGTTTGGCAGCAAGCGGCCCCGATTAAAAGGTCGAACTTTTTGCTCAAGCAGAAGATCGATTTGTAACACAGTCCAGAAGCTGTGTTTTAGTAGAGCTTCCAGTCGCTACGCTTCTCCATGCCCTGGGACAGCATGTGATGCAATCTGTTTGGCGATGGCGTGCCTACACGCGGCGCCACGAGCTGCCACTTTCTCAAAAAGGACGGCCAAAAGGACTCGCTTCTCGAGTCTCTCGACTGCAATGTGTCGTATAGCGGAGGATGTCGGCGCCTTTCCAATTAGGTTCTTTTTATGGACCCCCTCTTTTATTGCAGCAGCAACAGGTTTGTTTCTGAGTCAAGACGTATGAGAGCTGTGAAAGTTGCACATTAGCTGGGATAGAGGGTTGGGGTTTGCCAGAACCGACAGTCCAGCGAGTGCTGTGCCTTTTTTCTTTGAAGGCGCTGGGGAGTGCTGAAACCCAGTGAAGGAGTGGAAGTGACTCCAAGTGTTGGCGGGATTTCGACTTCTGGAGCTGTCCAGATCCCTCAACTGCAGAAATCTGAGGAGGGCCGGACTGTTCAGTTCAACGATCCTTGTTAACGCGGTGCGTCCTTTTTTTGTCTCGATCTTTGGGAGAGGACCGGCGCTGTTGCCATTCCGCGGTGCGGTGTTCGCGAGTCGGCAGATCCTTCGTGTTTAGTACAGATGGACGGGTTTACTGCTTGGAGCACGTGGTTTCATCACCACTCATCTAGCTAACAGTCTCAAGGGCAAATGCCGAGCGCACATATCTCACAACAGGAATCCAACCCCCCAACTCGGATTTTGGTTTCTTTTCGGTTTCCTTTTGAACACACCCAAGTTTGCAATGCTGACCCTGATGTATAACACCTACAGTTGTGAATCGGGGGTCCCTTTTGGTGGTTGCATTACTTTCTTGTTAGTTCAGACGCCAGGCGCCATCCTGGGCATGGATGTGTGCGTTCGGAAGCCTTTGGTGGTCACCTGCGGCATCGACAAGTCCGCACGGGTTTGGACGCTCCAGCATGGTTTTGTCTTTTCTGAGTCGCAGAGGGCTCGCCATCTTAACGACAATCCAGATCCCTCAACTGCAGAAATCTGAGGAGGGTTGGAATGACATCGACCACATCATTGGGGAGTTCATCCAGACGGCGTCTGCCGCACTTCTGCCGCACTCTTCCTGCGGACTTCGAGGCGGGCAAGTTGCGGCTGTAAGGGTGAGCGTGCGGCATGTCATGTCTTTGTTCATTCGGTGTAGAGTTATCTTTCTTGTTTTTTGGGGGAAGGATCGGTGCTGTCGTCATTCTGCGGTGCGGTGTTCGCGAGTCAGAATGGGGACGTCGCTGAGCCTCTTTGTTCTATATAGGGACAACTTTTCTATTGGGAGCACGTGGCCTCATCGCCACGAATCTAGCTAACAGTGTCAAGGGCAAATGGCGAGCAAATGTTATTTCAACAACCTCTGTTTATGTGGTGCAGAGTTTATGTGTCTCGGTCTTTGGGGAAGGACTGGTGCCGTCGTCACACTGCGGTGCGGTGTTCGCGAGTCAGAATGGGGACGTCGCTGAGCCTTTTTGTTTTATAGAGGGACAACTTTTTTATTGGGAGCACGTGGCCTCATCATTTCTCATCTAGCTATCAGTCTCAAGGGTAAATGGCGAGCGTATGTTATGTCAACGATCTCTGTTAACGCGGTGCATCATTTTTTGTCTCGATCTTTGGGAGAGGACCGGCGCTGTTGTCATTCCGCGGTGCGGTGTTCGCGAGTCGGAATGGGGACGTCGCTGATCCTTCGTGTTTAGTACACATGGACAGGTTTACTGCTTGGAGCACGTAACGTCATCACCACTCATCTAGTTAAGGGTGTCAATGGCAAATGCCGAGCGCACATTATTTCATCGACTTCTGTTCATGTGTTGCAGAGTTATCTGTCTGGCTCTGTGGGGAAGGACCGGTGCTGTTGTCATTCTGCGGTGCGGTGTTCGCGTGTCAGAATGAGGACGTCGCTGATCCTTTTTGTTTTGTATAGATGGACAGCTTCTTTGTTTCGAGCACATGGCTTCATCACCGCGCATCAAGCTAAGAGTGTCAAGGACAATGGTGAGCATATGGTTTTGGTGTGTATATATATAATGTGTATATATGTACATGTATCTCACAACAGGAATCCAACCCCCCAACTCGGATTTTGGTTTCTTTTCGGTTTCCTTTTGAACACACCCAAGTTTGCAATGTTGACCCTGATGTATAACACCTGCAGTTGTGAATCGGGGGTCCCTTCTGGTGGTTGCATTACTTTCTTGTTAGTTCACCCCTCAGGAACCGACATGGATTCGGGTGTCTGTTTGGTTTCTCTTAAAGGGTAGGCTAGCCTCCCAAAAACAATTCAGCTGGGGGTAAACCAGCTCGGCGCACCCAAAAGGGTAGCTAGGATACGCACACGCACATATATGAATGGAATTCCGAATTTTTGGTTCCCCTTCGGTTTCCCATAAACACACACAACATACACACGGCAAACATGTACCCAGCCTCCCAAACAAAACAAATGCAACTCGGCAAGCCTTTTGTCTAACGCGCATGACGCCAGGCGCCATCCTGGGCATGGATGTGTGCATTCGGAAGCCTTTGGTGGTCACCTGCGGCATCGACAAGTCCGCACGGGTTTGGACGCTCCAGCATGTTTTTTTGTGTGAGTCGCAGAGGGTTCGCCATCTTAACGACAATCCAGATCCCTCAACTGCAGAAATCTGAGGAGGGTTGGAATGCATTACTTTCTTGTTAGTTCACCCCTGATGAACTGACATGGATTCGGGTTTCTGTTTGGTTTCTCTTAAAACACCCCTCCCCCCTCCTCAAAAGGGTAGCCTAGCCTCCCAAAAACAATTCAGCTGGTGATAAACCAGCTCGGCGCACCCAAAAGGGTAGCTAGGACACGCACACGCACATACATGCATGGATTTCCGAATGTTTGGTTTCCCTTCGGTTTCCCATAAACACACACAACATACACACGGCAAACATGTACCAAGCCTCCCAAACAAAACAAATGCAAATCGGCAAGCCTTTTGTCTGATGCGCGTGACGCCAGGCGCCATCCTGGGCATGGATGTGTGCAGTGGTCAGCTGCGGCATCGACAAGTCCGCACGGGTTTGGACGCTCCAGCATGTTTTTTTCTTGTCTGAGTCGCAGAGGGTTCGCCATCTTAACGACAATCCAGATCCCGCAGCTGCAGAAATCTGAGGAGGGTTGGAATGACATCGACCACAGCATCGGGGAGTTCATTCAGACGGCGTCTTCCTGCGGACTTCGAGGCGGGCAAGTTGCGGTTGTAAGGGTGAGCGTGCGGCATGTCATGTCTTTGTTCATTCGGTGTAGAGTTATCTTTCTTGTTTTTTGGGGGAAGGATCGGTGCTGTCGTCATTCTGCGGCGCGGTGTTCGCGAGTCAGAATGGGACAACTTTTCTATTGGGAGCACGTGGCCTCATCGCCACGAATCTAGCTAACAGTGTCAAGGGCAAATGGCGAGGAAATGTTATTTCAACAACCTCTGTTTATGTGGTGCAGAGTTTATGTGTCTCGGTCTTTGGGGAAGGACTGGTGCCGTCGTCATTCTGCGGTGCGGTGTTCGCGAGTCAGAATGGGGACGTCGCTGGGCCTTTTTGTTTTATAGAGGGACAACTTTTTTATTGGGAGCACGTGGCCTCATCATTTCTCATCTAGCTAACAGTCTCAAGGGTAAATGGCGAGCGTATGTTATGTCAACGATCTCTGTTAACGCGGTGCATCATTTTTTGTCTCGATCTTTGGGAGAGGACCGGCGCTGTTGTCATTCCGCGGTGCGGTGTTCGCGAGTCGGAATGGGGACGTCGCTGATCCTTCGTGTTTAGTACACATGGACAGGTTTACTGCTTGGAGCACGTAACGTCATCACCACTCATCTAGTTAAGAGTGTCAATGGCAAATGCCGAGCGCATGTATTTCATCGACTTCTGTTCATGTGTTGCAGAGTTATCTGTCTGGCTCTGTGGGGAAGGACCGGTGCTGTTGTCATTCTGCGGTGCGGTGTTCGCGTGAGGACGTCGCTGATCCTTTTTGTTTTGTATAGATGGACAGCTTCTTTGTTTCGAGCACATGGCTTCATCACCGCGCATCAAGCTAAGAGTGTCAAGGACAATGGTGAGCATGTGGTTTTGGTGTGTATATATATAATGTGTATATATGTACATGTATCTCACAACAGGAATCCAACCCCCCAACTCGGATTTTGGTTTCTTTTCGGTTTCCTGTTGACCACACCCAAGTTTGCAATGTTGACCTTGATGTATAACACCTGCAGTTGTGAATCGGGGGTCCCTTTTGGTGGTTGCATTACTTTCTTGTTAGTTCACCCCTGAGGAACTGACATGGATTCGGGTTTCTGTTTGGTTTCTGTTAAAGCACCCCTCCCCCCTCCTCAAAAGGGTAGCCTAGCCTCCCAAAAACAATTCAGCTGGGGATAAACCAGCTCGGCGCACCCAAAAGGGTAGCTAGGATACGCACACGCACATATATGAATGGATTTCCGAATTTTTGGTTTCCCTTCGGTTTCCCAGAAACACACACAACATACACTTGGCAAACATGTACAGCCTTTTGTCTAACGCGCATGACGTCAGGCGCCATCCTGGGCATGGATGTGTGCATTCGGAAGCCTTTGGTGGTCACCTGCGGCATCGACAAGTCTGCACGGGTTTGGACGCTCCAGCATGTTTTTTTTCTTGTCTGCGTCGCAGAGGGTTCGCCATCTTAACGACAATCCAGATCCCGCAACTGCAGAAATCTGAGGAGGGCTGGAATGACATCGACCACAGCATCGGGGAGTTCATTCAGACGGCGTCTGCCGCACTCTTCCTGCGGACTTTGAGGCGGGCAAGTTGCAGTTGTCAGGGCGAGCGTGCGGCATGTCATGTCTTTGTTCATTCGGTGCAGAGTTATCTTTCTTGTTTTTTGGGGGAAGGATCGGTGCTGTCGTCATTCTGCGGCGCGGTGTTCGCGAGTCAGAATGGGGACGTCGCTGAGCCTCTTTGTTTTATACAGGGACAACTTTTCTATTGGGAGCACGTGGCCTCATCGCCACGAATCTAGCTAACAGTGTCAAGGGCAAATGTGGTGCAGAGTTTATGTGTCTCGGTCTTTGGGGAAGGACTGGTGCCGTCGTCATTCTGCGGTGCGGTGTTCGCGAGTCAGAATGGGGACGTTGCTGAGCCTTTTTGTTTTATAGAGGGACAACTTTTTTATTGGGAGCACGTGGCTTCATCATTTCTCATCTAGCTAACAGTCTCAAGGGTAAATGGCGAGCGTATCCTATGTCAACGATCTCTGTTAACGCGGTGCATCATTTTTTGTCTCGATCTTTGGGAGAGGACCGGCGCTGTTGTCATTCCGCGGTGCGGTGTTCGCGAGTCGGAATGGGGACGTCGCTGATCCTTCGTGTTTAGTACACATGGACAGGTTTACTGCTTGGAGCACGTAACGTCATCACCACTCCTCTAGTTAAGAGTGTCAATCGCAAATGCCGAGCGCACATTATTTCATCGACTTGTGTTCGTGTGTTGCAGAGTTATCTGTCTGGGGGGGGCTCTGTGGGGAAGGACCGGTGCCGTTGTCATTCTGCGGTGCGGTGTTCGCGTGTCAGAATGAGGACGTCGCTGATCCTTTTTGTTTTGTATAGATGGACAGCTTCTTTGTTTCGAGCACATGGCTTCATCACCGCGCATCAAGCTAAGAGTGTCAAGGACAATGGTGAGCATATGGTTTTGGTGTGTATATATATATTTAATGTGTACACATGTACATGTATCTCACAACAGGAATCCAACCCCCCAACTCGGATTTTGGTTTCTTTTCGGTTGCCTTTTGAACACACCCAAGTTTGCAATGCTGACCCTGATGTATAACACCTGCAGTTGTGAATCGGGGGTCCCTTTTGGTGGTTGCATTACTTTCTTGTTAGTTCACCCCCGAGGAACTGAGATGGATTCGGGTTTCTGTTTGGTTTCTCTTAAAGCACCCCTCCCCCCTCCTCAAAAGGGTAGCCTAGCCTCCTAACAACACTTCAGCTGGGGATAAACCAGCTCGGCGCACCCAAAAGGGTAGCTAGGATACGCACACGCACATATATAAATGGATTTCCGAATTTTTGGTTTCCCTTCGGTTTCCCATAGACACACACAACATACACACGGCAAACATGTACCCAGCCTCCCAAACAAAACAAACGCAACTCGGCAAGCCTTTTGTCTAACGCGCATGACGCCAGGCGCCATCCTGGGCATGGATGTGTGCATTCGGAAGCCTTTGGTGGTCACCTGCGGCATCGACAAGTCCGCACGGGTTTGGACGCTCCAGCATGTTTTTTTCTTGTCTGAGTCGCAGAGGGTTCGCCAACTTAACGACAATCCAGATCCCTCAACTGCAGAAATCTGAGGAGGGTTAGAATGACATCGACCACATCATCGGGGAGTTCATCCAGACGGCGTCTGCCGCACTTTTCCTGCGGACATCGAGGCGGGCAAGTTGCGGTCGCAAGGGTGAGCGTGCGGCATGTCATGTCTTTGTTCATTCGGTGTAGAGTTATCTTTCCTGTTTTTTGGGGGAAGGATCGGTGCCGTCGTCATTCTGCGGTGCGGTGTTCGCGAGTCAGAATGGGGACGTCGCTGAGCCTCTTTGTTCTATATAGGGACAACTTTTTTATTGGGAGCACGTGGCCTCCTCACCACGAATCTAGCTAACAGTGTCAAGGGCAAATGGCGAGGAAAGGTTATTTCAACAACCTCTGTTTATGTGGTGCAGAGTTCATGTGTCTCGGTCTTTGGGGAAGGACTGGTGCCGTCGTCATTCTGCGGTGCGGTGTTCGCGAGTCAGAAGGGGGACGTCGCTGAGCCTTTTGTTTTATAGAGGGACAACTTTTTTTTTATTGGGAGCACGTGGCCTCATCATTTCTCATCTAGCTAACAGTCTCAAGGGCAAATGGCGAGCGTATGTTATGTCAACGATTTCTGTTAACGCGGTGCATCATTTTTGTCTCGATCTTTGGGAGAGGACCGGCGGTGTTGTCATTCCGCCTTGCGGTGTTTGCGAGTCGGAGTGGGGACGTCGCTGATCCTTCGTGTTTAGTACACATGGACAGCTTTATTGCATGGAGCACGTGGCTTCATCACCACTCATCTAGCTAACAGTGCCAATGGCAAATGCCGAGCGCACAGTATTTCAGCGACTTCTGTTCATGTGTTGCAGAGTCATCTTTCTGGCTCTGTGGGGAAGGACCGGTTGTCATCTGCGGTGCGGTGTTCGCGTGTCAGAATGAGAACGTCGCTGCTCCTTTTTGTTTTGTATAGATGGACAGTTTCTCTGTTTCGCGCACATGGCTTCATCACCGCGCATATGGTTTTGGTGTGCGTGTATATATATATTGTGTATATATGTATATGTATCTCACAACAGGAATCCAACCTCCCAACTCGGATTTTGGTTTCCCTTGGGTTTTCTTTTGAACACACCCATGTTCGTAATGTTAACCCTGATTTTTCAACACCTGCAGTTGTGAATCCGGGGGTCCCTTTTGGTGGTTGCATTACTTTCTTGTTAGTTCACCCCTGATGAACTGACATGGATTTGTGTTTTTTGGTTTCTCTTAAAACACCCCTCCCCCCCCCCCCCCCGTGTAGCTTTTGCTTCGCATGTTGATCCTTGAACAACCATCAATTATTTTAGCTCAAGGCCCCTCTTGTAACATAGGCATTACAGTACCCATTATGTTGCCATACAAAAGGAGTGTCGCAGAGCGCCTTACAGGAATAATCCACAGAGTAGAGGACCAGGGACATCCACTCTCAGTTCACCCATGATTGACATATTGGGCTCTCTTGCAGAATACATCCAGGGACTACATATATTTACCACTACCACAAGGCACCTGTTCCCTTCAAGGATACGGCACCCCCGGTAGTGGGTCTCAAGTGTGGTAGCGGAGCGGGTTTTCCGCAGAGATCCACACAGAATGTTATCCGATGGAGAAGGCTGCATGGAGGCCTATTCAAGTGTTGGCCGATTATCCGGTTACACTGAAGAGACGCTCAATTTATCGATGACCGCCAAGCAGCCGCTATCAAACGACGGAAAAGTCAGCTAGTTTAGATGTGAAGAACTTGTAGATGACTGGGTGACCTTCACCACCATCAAGGCACCTAAAAGAGGACCTCTTTTGAAGAGCCGTCTCATTGGCGACGCTCACATGTACAAGGCAGTCCTCCAGAAGGACCTCTTGCAAGATCCTAACGAAGGAGTCAACTATTTCAAGAACACGCTGAAGAAGTTCTTCCTGAAAGGGTCGACCAGCGTGCATCTATACAGACTTCTCAGTTTCTTCAAGCGCAGAAGGCAGAACACCGAGTTCCTCATAAAGAAGAACAGCCAGTTCACCCGTGTGCACATTACGCCCCGCAAGGCGTTGTTCACACCCACGGGGGCGAAAGAGTGTCTAGTTAATCCTGACAACATCAGCCGAGAGCGTACAACGGAAATCGTTGATGCAGCCAAAGGTAGAGATCAGGATCGGCAGCAGACAGGACCATCGACAAGAAGGGCCAGTTGACTACTGAGTCAGATCCTGCAATGCCATCTAGGGAAGAACCCACGTCACTTCCGAGTGCCTTAGGCAGAATCCATCAGCGATGGTCCAGGCCAGAAGCGCTGAAAAAGCTCCATCTGCAGCATCATCGTATGACTACAGACCAATTTCGATTCAGGACTCGTGCGCTTCACTTGCCAAAATCCATCTACGATCTATTTGACAAAATCCGAAGTGAATGCGAAGTTTGCCAAGCGGCAAACCATGCACCATCACGAAGCAAGACGAGCGGACTTCGAGCGGACACATTCGGAGACATGACATTCATTGATCACTGTCAAGTCCTCTTGGAACTGGAGAACATATCACTGTTTTCGTCATCCTGGATGGAGCAACGACATTGCTCACCGCGGAGGCAGTGACAACTGCGCAGGAAGCCGAGAACATCACTGTCCTCAGGAACTAGTTTGACCAGTACCACCTGCAGTTGGCACCAACACCGTCAGAGACTTTGACATCCGCAGGGTCTCGACACGTGGAAGACATGACGTCCATTCCCGAAGAAGCGCACTGGAACCGTGTACGTAAGGGGAAGCTCCACGTTCTTGAGATCTTTGCAGGAAGTGCCAGATTCAGTCAATGCTGTGCACTCACAGGCTTCAAGGTTGGGACACCAGTCGACATCCGCAACGGATTTGACGTAATGACATCCAAGGGACGACACATGGTCATGGAGATCATCAAGGAGCAAGCGCCTGATCTCATCCTCATGGCACCAGTCTGTGGACCATGGTCAAATATGCAGAACATCCAACAAGACCAACAAGGTCTGGGAAAAGCGAAAACTCTCCATCCCGATGGTTGAGTTTGTGGCATCCATCGCGCGGTATCAGCTGAAGCACAGAAGATACTTCATCAGCGAAAATCCGGAAACATCCAGGATCTGGTTTTTGCAGTGCATGCAGCAACTCTTTTCAGATCCATTCGTCACTTGAAAATGGGGAGATTTTTATTGGCTGTGCATACGGACTGAAAGGTCCTGAATCAGGACTCAGGAGTCTCAAGCCAGCAAGCTTGATGCACTGTTTACCTTCCGAGGTAATGAGACCGATTTTCAGAAAGTGTAAAATTTCACCAGTTCAGTGAAACATGAGCATCCACTCCTTGAGGGAAATGCCGGCACTTTTGGAAGCAGAACCAAATTGGCACAGGTATATCCTGACCAGTTCTGCGAGGATCTCGCGCGCATCATCCTGCGTCACCTTAGGGTGAAACCGCTTGACACTGAAGTGTACCTTCTCGAGGACATCCTCGAGCCGTTCACCGACAAGCAGGTTGATATTCTCCGAAAGGAGATGGAAGCCATCGACAAGGAGTTCAATATGACTAGCAGCAGCACCGCTGTTAGAATCCAGGACCTCCCGTTCAACAAGAATGCTCAACCATTAGTCATACAAGATCCGTTAGTCCAAAAGTTTCAGAAGACACTGAAACCGTACCCTCCGGGGACTGAAATCGACGTTTTGCAACAGAAGCCTACTGACTGGCGATGTCAGAACATGTGGAATGGTCGCAAGAAGTGGAGACAATTATGCATCTCATCCCACACGATTGGCATCAACGAGCCGTTCATCGACAAGCAAGTTGATAATATCCGAAAGGAGATGGAAGTCATCAACAAGGAGTTCAACATGACTATCCAGGACCTCCCGTTGAACAAGAATGTTCAACCATTAGTCATACAAGATCCGCTAGTCCAAAAGTTTCAGAAGACACTGAAACCGTACCCTCCAGGGACTGAAATCGACGTTTTGTAACAAAATCCTAATGACTGGCGATGTCAGAACATGTGGAATGGTTGCAAGAAGTTGAGACAACTATTCATCTCATCCACACATTACGATGCATGCACGGCATACGCCCACACGATTGGTAGCAACATGCCTATCAATTCACCTCCGGACGATGCCATTCTAGCTTTCTGGCAACCAGATCAGGTGAACAGAATTTGGGTCTTGCCAGCATCCAAGTGCAATTGGGAGAGCTACAATCCGAAGACGCGGCATGCAGCGATGTACACATCAGTTCATCACTCATTCTCAGATGCACCGGTTGTCAAGCCGATGCCAGTCGAGGTTGATCCCATGGATTCGATGAATTTACCTCGACCTTCTGACACACAGAGCAGCCACTTGATCAACCGGACCATCCCATGCCTGATCCAAGACCTCCAATTCCACCGGACGAGCACACGTCACATCCCCGGATCCTCTACATCAGCCTGGTCAGAATGATCGACCCGATCATCCCCTGCCGCTAGCACCGCCAGGTGTATCACCAGACAGTCCCGTAGATCCACCGCTGCTGCCACATGACAAACCAGGCGGAGGAAATCCCGCAGTCAAACGGCAAAAGCAGTCAATTTCGTCCTCAAGTGGACTCAATCGATTGGGGGGTGATGTTACTTTGCCGTCTCAGTCGCAACCATCTCAGCCGATTCTTCCGACTGTCGTGGTGCGATCACCACCTGCAATTCTGACGAATCCCGAAGCAGAAAACGATGATGAAGAGCTTGAACTGCCCCATCTTGAGCAAGAAGAAACAACTGCACCTCCGGTGCAGAGCAGTTCATCCAAGAAGCAGAAGACAGGAAAGAAGAAGAAGTCAGGCGAGAGTCCAGGCGACGAGGAATGACTAGGAGCATCTCCCAGGAATGAGCCTGCAGCTTCATCCAACTTCAATCCGAACAATCCAGCCAATTTGCCGATGCACTCCGATAGTGAGGAAGAACTTATTCCGCACGTTCCAACTTCATCCGGCACTGGAAGTTCACAGAGAACAATCCAGCACACTGACCGAGAAGAAGATGAATCAGAAGACTCTCAGAGGACGAGGCCATGCGATGATCAGGAAGCCGACCTTGTTCTTGATGAAGCACATTGATCACTCATGACATCCGAGCGCTACAAGTACATCAACAATGAAATGCCAATGCTTGGACCATGCGATCAAGATTCTCACATCCCATTGTTGGTCTATGTCCGCAGCCTCGCAGCTGTCAGAAGGAGAAAGAAGGAGACCACATGGAAGCCACATGACCAATCCTACAAGCAAGGATGGAAGCACTATGGCTATTAGGGATGGCAAGATTACGGCGGCCATTATGGAAGCCAATCCGACAGCAGCTATCATTGGTACCCACAGAGATGATGAGATACTATGATTGCAATGAGAAGCTATCAGAATCCACGCTGAGAGCATTCACACAGAACCGGCACTACGAATTCCAATCAATTGATCCTCCTGCACATCAAGACTATATCAGTGAGTGATCAATAGTTTTACTCCATCCTGCGTGTACAAAGTGTCCCGCACATTTCCGTTTTAGATACGTCTAGGTATCTCATTCATCCAGCACAAAGCATTTTCCATTTTGCCACAGGACACTTCATCCGCGCAAGAAGCAGGATGATTCAATTTAAATAATAAACATATGACTACGGCAAGCACACCATATCCAATGGCTACGGCTAGAGGCCATGAAGCCAATAATACCATTTTGGTGTTAAGGGTCAAAAGAAATTGTGTCTATTTTGTGTTGCTTTTGCTTGGCATGGTAACCCTTGAGCAACCATCAACCATTTTGGCTCAAGGCCCCTCTTGTAACATAGGCATTACAGTATCCATTCTGTCGCCATACAAAAGGAGTTTCGCAGCAGGAATAATCCACAGAGTAAAGGACCAGGGACATCCACTCTCAGTTCATCCATTATTGAGAGATTGGGCTCTCTGCAGAATAGACACTCAAAAAGGTGGCCAGGACACGCACACGCACACAGATAAACACACACACACACAACATACACACAGCAAACATGTACCCAGCCCCCCAAACAAAACAAATGCAGCTCGGCAAGCTTTTTGTCTGACGCGCATGACGCCAGGCGCCAGCCTGGGCATGGATGTGTGCATTCGGAAGCTGGTGGTCACCTGCGGCATCGACAAGTCCGCACGGGTTTGGACGCCCAGCATTTTTTTGGTCTGAGTCGCAGAGGGTTCGCCATCTTAGCGGCGACATTGGGTGCCAAACCAGCCACGTTGCATCCTCACTTTTGGGATTCCTAGATTCGGCGGGTCTGGGAATACACTCCAGATCGGCAGGAGCCCAACAGGTCTCAGTCGAGGATTTGGGAAGGGCCCCCTTGCTTAGGTAGGCAGAACAAAAATCCGGGTGAAATAATCATAGTTCCCCCATGGTTTTGTCACCTGTACTTACCCACCCTCAAAACATGTGCAACATGTACTTTGAACCTGGCGTAACAAGGAACCCGCAAAACCCTAATTCGTAGAGGAGACATCTTTTAAGACACCCCAAAGGGATTCCATGTTAATTTGCATTGGAGTAACCGGGATCTCTTTTGGCTCGCTTTTTACAACCTTCATGTTGCGTAACTCAATTTGGACGGGGTCAATAGTGTTTTGGGGTTGTTACCGGGTGTCGGTGTTTTGTTTTGAGGCACAAGGTGGGAGATGCGATTGTTTGGAGGAATTATTTCCAGGCGTTTCTCTTCCTCGGTGCGGTTTTAGTGTTGGTAGCATAGACTTTATATCTGTGGTGCTTTTGTCTGGGCATGCAGCTTCAGAGAAGCCCCTGCTGGAGCTGCTGCAAGCGTTTTTGTGCGGCCAAGAGGTGGATATTCGGGCTCGTGTTTGGCATCTTCTTGCCGTGCACGCGAAGGGCGTACAGGACTGCGCGGCGCTGGTTCAACCGCCATGACGGAAGCCGCATGGTGTGGCCTCAGGCGGCGGAGTGTCCGCGAATCGCCTACGACTGCTACTACGACGCATTACGTCATGTGTTGGGCGAGCCCTCATTGTGGTGGCAAGGCGCAGAGCAGGCAGGGCGCAAGCTGGCAGCGTTGCGTGAAGAAGTGCCTAGCCAAAGGCCGCTGGAGTCAGTAGCGGGCGCAGTCGAGGCATTTTGCATGACCTTGCTGGATTTACATCTTCTTGGCCGGCCAAAGATGCCTACAGCGGCGCGGCAGGAGTTCAAGCTACAATGCGGGGTTGGGGCCAAGGTGACCTGTCCGAAACTTCGAGGACACCTGCCGGATTTTGCGCAATCAAGCCAGCCGTGTCTTAAGAGCCAAAGGCATCTTTCCATGACTAGAAATCCTAGAGACGACAGCCTCCTCTGCTCCCTGGTGCGAGATAAGCCCGGATGCAATCAATATCACAGCAGCCAAAGGTATCCTTCTGTAGCCGTACACACAGGAGCCAATGGCATCCCCTGCTACTCGTCCGTAAAGCCTTGAAAGAAAAAACTCCGCGCAGCGAGCCCAGACATTAGATGTGTTTCGAGGCCGAAGGCATCCTCTCATGCTTCGGGTACCTTGACTAATTCTGGACCAAATTTTATCTCCCTTCCTGACCAACACAAAAAGCTGATATCGGCGTTAGGAGTCTTCTTGAGGTGCTACTTCCCCGCAAGCACAACACCCTGCAACAGACACTGCGATAGGGCATCGGCACCTGTTGTCTCGCCAGCTTACAAGCGCGCCTTCCACTCACACCGGCTGATCCCAGCGAAGCTCCTTGTTGCGAAAGAAGCGAAACCGATCGCGAACACGCCTAGCTAGCTGCTTTGGCTCCCCGTGCGTGTCCAAGCAGCGAAGAACCCATGCTTCCTGGTCCGGGTTCACGTCGTTCCAATTATGCCCTCCAAACCCACAATTCTGCGCCACACGAAAGTTCTGTTCGACTTGACGCACTTCATCGCTGTATTGGTGCTCCAAATGTTGGCGTTGCTGCGTAGAATGCCCCAGCCGAAAAGACATGAGCACACCTGATTGCAGAAAACGTTCATAAATACTCCCTAGCCGGTGGAACTCACAGGGCGTAATTTGCACCCCGTATCATGTCCACTTCATGCCCAGTTTCGCATGTAAACGCGCGGTCAAGCACAAAGGTCGGCAGAGCCCGTTGGTGCAGCGCTACGGACTTTCGAGAACCAAAAAGCTTAGCAAATAAGAAACGAGGCGCTGGCCCCACAAAAGAAAAGCGAGAACTGATGTGCTCGAGACTGGACTCATGCCCCGGCAACAATTCTGCTAGTAGTACGAGAGAATGCAAAAATAGAAATTTCTCCCAGTAACAATGAACAGCCAGCTTGAACTCCTGCCGCGCCGCTGTAGGCATCTTTGGCCGGCCAAGAAGATGTAAATCCAGCAAGGTCATGCAAAATGCCTCGACTGCGCCCGCTACTGACTCCAGCGGCCTTTGGCTAGGCACTTCTTCACGCAACGCTGCCAGCTTACACCCTGCCTGCTCTGCGCCTTGCCACCACAATGAGGGCTCGCCCAACACATGACATAATGCGTCGTAGTAGCGGCAGTCGTAGGCGATTCGCGGACACTCCGTCGCCTGAGGCCACAACATGCGGCTTCTGTCATGGTGGTTGAACCAGCGCCGCGCAGTCCTGTACGCCTTCGCGTGCACGGCAACGAGATGCCAAACACGAGCCCGAATATCCACCTCTTGGCCGCACAAAAACGCTTGCAGCAGCTCCAGCAAGGACTTTTCCACAGATATAAAGTCTGTGCTTCCAATATACACTAAAACTGCACCGAGGAAAAGAAACGCCTGGAAATAATTCCTCCAAACAATCGCATCTCCCACCTTGTGCCTTAAAACTGTTAAAGCCCTCCTGGCCCCGTGCCTAAATTGGGAAGCCGTTCTGAGGTCCATGTTCTTGTTGATTGGAACGTCCCTTTGGTTGCCACATCTGGCTCAAGTTACAAGTAGGGCTCAAGGTCTTGCATGAACTGCGTTCGCCTGTGATCGATCTGTGTGAGAGAAAACAGGTTCATTCGCGCCGCTGATATCGGGTGTGTGTTTGCGGTTATTGGACAATACCCCTTACAACAGTTTTGCACTGGTTTGGCTGTATCGGTTTGGCCGTATATCCTTTCTACGTGTATTGCGGGTACAGGAACAACAGAAGAACAATAACCCACACAGTACAATGGAATCTTCAGCGAGCCCAAGTATTGCGACTTTTGGGAACGACAGTTCGGAGGGATCCAATGGATCGATGGCTCTTCCTGCAGTCATGGACATGGTTGTCGACTCGCAGGATGAACCTGGAAGCGCTATTCAGCGCCATATCCACGCCAACAAGATCATGGAAACAAATCGCTATTCATCAGGAATCGAGACAGAGAGATTCTCCGCCGAGGAGATCATCATCTTCACCAGCGACCCCACGGGCGTCGCAAAAGAGCGTGAGGTCGACGTTGAAAGGTGGGAGATCCAAATCGCCCACGAGTGCCGAGTTTCGCGCGGTGATCAAAGAGAAAAACAAGATGGAGATGGAGATCGGGGAGTATCAGAAGACACTTGATGAAATGTCGGCGGCAATGGCAAATCTTCATCAAGAAGACTATGGAAGTACCATCCGGACCCAAGAGCTGGAGAGACGCTGAATCGAAAAGAGCAGAGTGCCTCCTTCGAGAGAAGGAAGAGATCGTCAAACAGTATGAATCCGACGTGTCGAAGAAAGACTAGATGCTTGCGATAGAGGCTGGTCATCGTCAAGATGCAATCTTGGAATTGGCCCAGGTCAGGGAAGCAGCCCAAGAAGAACGACGCACGATGGACGAGAAGTCGAAAGAGGCTGAGTTCTGGAAGTCGACAGCCAAAGGGATGCATGATGAGTACCTCGAGGAGATGAGCAGGCTTCAAGAACAACTGAAGAATCGGGAAGCGATGCTCAAACAAGAAGAGAGCTTCGTTCGTCAGCTCGACGCAGATAACGAGAAACTCAGAACTTCCAAGAAGCTATACAGGAGGCCTTGAGCAAGAAGGACGAACATCGTGAACGAGCAGTAGTGAAGCGCACTGAGGGAGGACCCCAACTTAATTCGATTAGGGAAGACAAGAAGATGACCGGGACATACCCGTCATCATCATCCAATTCGATCCCTACTTCGTCACTAGTACCGGGTTCGATTCTCTTTCCGTTTTTCGGTGATCCAATGATGGATGTACACCTATCACAGATGCAAGGGGTTGTCGGGCTAGTCCCACAAGCTACTACAACTGGTGGTGGTGGTAATGGAGGGGGAAACAA
>CAUJNA010001835.1:892500-903116 GCA_963377175.1 Effrenium voratum | reverse complement strand
GGTTCTAACGGGACACTTGAAACGTATATAAAAAGGAGGATGAGGACGATGACGAAGAAGCTGATGATGATGAGCACCGTGATGATGATGATGATGATGATGATGAACTGACATGATAATCATCATGACGCATCCTCAGCATCACCAGCAGTCATCATGATAATCATGTCCACGCATCTTCTGCATCTCAAATTGGGTCTAACGGGACACTTGAAACGTAAATAAAAAAAGATAAGGACGATGACCAAGAAGATGATGATGATGAACACCAACTCACATGATAATCATCATGACGCCTTCTCAGCATCACCAGCAGTCATCATGATAATCATGTCCGCGCATCTTCTGCATCTCAAATCGGGTCTAACGGGACACTTGAAACGTACATAAAAAAAAGATACGGACGATGACGAAGAAGATGATGGTGATAAGCACCGTGATGATGATGATGATGATGATCTGACATGATAATCATCATGACGCATCCTCAGCATCACCAGCAGTCATGATGATAATCATGTCCGCGCATCTTCTGCATCTCAAATCGGGTCTAACGGGACACTTGAAACGTATATAAAAAAAGATAAGAACGATGACGAAGAATGATAAGCACTCGTGATGATGCTGAGATGATGATGCTGATGATGATGAATGAGAAAACTGACATGATAATCATCATGACGCAATCCTCAGCATCACAGCAGTCCCACCCCCCCCCCATCATGAAAAGCATTTCCCACGTACATCTTCTGCATCTCAAATCGGGTCTAACGGGACACTTGAAACGTATATAAAAAAAGATAAGAACGATGACGAAGAAGCTGATGATGATGAGCGCTGTGATCATGATGAACTGACATGATAATCATCATGACGCATCCTCAGCATCACCAGCAGTCATCATGATAATCATGTCCACGCATCTTCTGCATCTCAAATCGGGTCTAACGGGACACTTGAAATACTAACCAAAAAAAGATTAAAACGATTGGGTCCGTTTTGTTCTTGACCGTGATGATGCTGATGATGATGATGCTGATGATGATGATGATTCACTGACATGGTAATCATCATGACGCATCCTCAGCATCACCAGCAGTCATCATGATAAGCATGTCCACGCATCTTCTGCATCTCAAATCGGGTCTAACGGGACACTTGAAACGTATAGAAAAAAGATAAGGACGATGACGCAGAAGATGATGATGATGAGCACCGTGATGATGTGATGATGCTGATGATGATGGTGATGAACTGACATGATACTCATCATGACGCATCCTCAGCATCACCAGCAGTCATCATGATAATCATGTCCGCGCATCTTCTGCATCTCAAATCGGGTCTAACGTGACACTTGAAACGTATATAAAAAAAGATAAGGACGATGACGAAGACGCTGATGATGATGAGCACCGTGATGATGCTGATGATGATGATGAACTGACATGATAATCATCATGACGCATCCTCAGCATCACCAGCAGTCATCATGATAATCATGTCCGCGCATCTTCTGCATCTCAAATCGGGTCTAACGGGACAATTGAAACGTATATAAAAAAGATAAGGACGATGACGAAGAAGATGATGATGATGAGCACCGTGATGACGATGCTGATTATGATGATGATGAACTGACATGATAATCATCATGACGCATCCTCAGCATCACCAGCAGTCATCATGATAATCATGTCCACGCATCTTCTGCACCTCAAATCCGGTCTAACGGGACACTTCAAACGTATATAAAAAAAAGATAAGGACGATGACGAAGAAGATGATGATGAACACCAACTGACATGATATTCATCATGACGCTGATGATGATGATGATGATGAACTGACATGATAATCATTATGACGCATCCTCAGCATCACCAGCAGTCATCATGATAATCATGTCCACGCATCTTCTGCATCTCAAATCGGGTCTAACGGGACACTTGAAACGTATATAAAAAAAGATAAGAACGATGACGAAGAAGCTGATGATGATGATCGCCGTGATGATGATGATGATGATGAACTGACATGATAATCATCATGACACATCCTCAGCATCACCAGCAGTCATCATGATAATCATGTCAACGCATCTTCTGCATCTCAAATCGGGTCTAACGGGACACTTGAAACGTATATAACAAATGATAAGGACGATGACGAAGAAGATGATGATGATGAACACCAACTGACATGATAATCATCATGACGCATCCTCAGCATCACCAGCAGTCATCATGATAATCATGTCCGCGCATCTTCTGCATCTCAAATCGGGTCTAACGGGACACTTGAAACGTATATAAAAAAAGATAAGGACGATGACGAAGAAGATGATGATGATAAGCACCGTGATGATGCTGATGATGATGATGATGAACTGACATGATAATCATCATGACGCATCCTCAGCATCACCAGCAGTCATCATGATAATCATGTCCACGCATCTTCTGCATCTCAAATCGGGTCTAACGGGAACTTGAAACGTAAGGACGATGACGAAGAAGATGATGATGATGAGCACCGTGATGATGATGCTGATGATGATGATGATGAACTGACATGATAATCATCATGACGCATCCTCAGCAGTCATCATGATAATCATGTCCGCGCATCTTCTGCATCTCAAATCGGGTCTAACGGACACTTGAAACGTATATAAAAAGGATAAGGACGATGACCAAGAAGATGATGATGATGAACACCAACTCACATGATAATCATCATGACGCCTTCTCAGCATCACCAGCAGTCATCATGATAATCATGTCCGCGCATCTTCTGCATCTCAAATCGGTCTAACGGGACACTGAAACGTACATAAAAAAGATACGACGATGACGAAGAAGATGATGGTGATAAGCACCGTGATGATGATGATGATGATGATGATGATGATGATGAACTGACATGATAATCATCATGACGCATCCTCAGCATCACCAGCAGTCGTCATGATAATCATGTCCACGCATCTTCTGCATCTCAAATCGGGTCTAAAAGCACACTTGAAACGTATATTTAAAAAGATAAGGACGATGACGAAGAAGATGATGATGATGAGCACCGTGATGATAATGATGAAGTGATGCTGATGATGATGATGATGATGATGAACTGACATGATAATCATCATGACGCATCCTCAGCATCACCAGCAGTCATGATGATAATCATGTCCACGCATCATTTACCAGCCAGCCTTGGACTTGTAACCGCCCTTCCCGTACGCCTCCCCCTTTGAGGAGAAGGGGTCGGCGGATTTTCTGTGAACGCACCCAGAACTCAGAGGGGGTCTCTTATGCGTTTGCCTTTGGGTTGCCTTGTGTTCTCTTGTGGTTCTTTCGTTTTCCGCTTCAACTAGCAAAACAAAGTCTGGCCAAGTTGTGTCAACTTCCAACCCCAGTTTTTTTTGTCGGCTGCTCGGGGTGGGAGCCGCAGACGATGGTCCAAGAATAAGCAACTTCGAAGCCAAGGAGTCAATCTCATCACTCTTTTGTTCACCCCATAATCAACAACAGAGTGGGGCCCCCTAAAGCGATCTGATTCTCCACGTTTCGCCCAGGGACACCCTATTAACAAACTGGGGTTGAATAATATGGGGTCAACATTAGCTGCACTGTAGATTTACACAAAGCTGGCAGATTGATAGGGGTCGCGACAAACCGTCGGCTTGATTCACCCGTCATCCGTCGTCGTCGAGATCCGAGTTGTTCTTTCTCGAGCCATCCGGCTCAGTTGGATGTGGAATCGCTAGCCGCTCAACGTCCCGGTAGTTGTGTGGGGCTGGACACTTTGTAGACATGGGTTCCTCCTAGATGCAGGCATGTCTCAGAAACCAGGTGGCAAAAGGACTTGAGTGGCAAAAGCATTGGAATCCAAAACAGGGCAAATAACGAGCTTGCGCGGCAAAACAAGCTGACCATGATGAGGAAAGTCCTTTACTAGGGTGGATGCCATTTCTCGCTACATTGCCCAGACAAAGCAACTCTGAGGCAGTTGCCGGATCGCAACTCTTTTTTCTTTCTCCTTTTTCGGTTCCTTTTTCTTCGCAACCCCCCTTTTCCGCACCCCCCCCCCCCTCCCCCCCTTCCCCCATTCACATCCTGCCCCTATTTTGCCCCGCATCTCGCTTGAGCGTCCGGAGGTTGCGAGTCACTTCCCGGCCTTCTTGTTCCAAGAGCTGTGCCGAGAGGCCTTCACTCCCCTCCTCTCGCGACCTGGTTGAAGCCAATGGCTCCGGTGGCCAGCGAAACCGGGTGACCGTTAGTTGGTACCCCTGGCTGTTGGGGGTAAAGGGAATCCGGAAGGAGCCATCTTTTGGGGCCCTTCAAAAAAAAGAGGGGACAGCCATTTAGCCACATTGAAGGCCACCTGAAAAGTTGCTGGGATTGTTTCAAGTCTTCAAACTGTTCGAAAGACAGAAATGGGTTGACTCGCGTGCCATGAGCCCATTGATTCGCCCAATCGAGCCCTCTGGGCTTCAACTTCTTTCAGCGTTTTGGATCCCGGGCAAAATGGGACCGGGCCCCGGTTCGCGTTGGTTTTGCTCCTTTCTCCGTTTTTCGGTTTGGAACACGCACGGAGCAGAGCAAAGGAAAGACACCCTAGACATAGGGATTGGTCCTCCAGGACATGGTAAACAAAATTGCCAATGGGTGGAAAAACAGGGGGAACCACCGGGTCCCAAGAGATCCTCATTCTTTCAGCGCTCTCAAAATGTAACCTCTGCGATCCGTTTTTGAAAGGAACGGCTTCGGCTTGGGCTTCGGAGGGCTCCGGGTTGGTTGGCAGGGCGAGCAGTTGGGCGAACCCGGGGCGGTTTTGGAGTCGAAATCTCTTGGTGAAGTTTCCGGGAAGGGGAACCCCTTGGCCATTCCCCCAAAGAACTGGGACCGCAGACTTTTTTGGGACTGTCCCCGGTGAACCTTCATCTACCAAGGTTTTGATTGTGGCCCTTAAATCCGCAAGATTCGATTGAGGGATTTGGCTTGGGCTGGTTCAACAGCCCCTTTGCAGAGTTGCAGCGGACTCCAACCGTACATGCAGCGGTTAGGGAAACCAAGGTGAATCCAATTTGTGTGGAAGAGTCTCGAAGGTGTTTCACCACAAGTCCAAGTATCACCTCGAAGGCCTTGAGTAAAGGGTGCAGATGAGGCTGACGAACGAAATCTGCGGGATCCGGATTCATAAGCTTGGAGCCTATGGGAGTGGCGACCCTCAACCAGGGTTAGAGTACACAGGGGTTCCCATTGCCTGGTACCAATCTACATGGAACCTGACACGGGGTTCCAACAAAAAGAGGGGAAAGTGGTCCAAACCACCCCGCGAACGGCAGGTTCCATGTGCCATGTGGGCAGGAGGGACATTCGTTGTGAATCGCCTCGGCTGGCTGCCCAGGAAGCATAAATTCTTCTTCTGGTTGGGTGAGTTCTTCACCGCTTTTAGCAAGGAATGCGGGGGACTGCCGAGCCTCTTACTCGGGGTCTCCTCATCTCCTCCACTATGTTATTTTTTGGGATAGGCGAAATGGCCATGGGTCATAGCCTATGCCTTCATTCAGGGGCGGATGAACACCCATGTACCATCTTTTTTTCATGTTCACCAGGGGTCAACACCAATGGTACCATTTTGGAGAAGGTGCACCACCCATTTTAGAACCTAAATTAGTGGGGATTGGGATGTTCACCAGGGGTTTTGTGGGTTTGGCCCGCACCCACAGCCAAATGTGAAATCGAGCCACAGCAGCCTTTTTGGTGTCCCACTGCGGGGCCAAGAAGGAACTGTGTTTGGAATGTTGTTGGGCTCGCAAGGTCCTCCCCAAAATCAGATCCGGCAGCTCTGAGTGATGCGCCCGAGAGAATATTGAAGCGGGGTTTCTTGCACCTCCAAATAAGGCTTGCCTTGTATTTGAGGGTACTCTTTCAGGGTGGTTGTGAAGGGAAACCGAAGGGAAAGCCACGCTTTTTCTTGTTTTTTGTTTTTCTTTTTGCGAACCGCTCCCAGTTTTAAGACGCAGCCAAATCTGACCGTTAGCTTTGAAGCCCTCGCCCTCAGACTACTTGAACGCCGTGCGTCACGCGCGTGAAATTCAAAAGTTTCGAAAGCTGTTGAGGACCATTCTTTTTCGGTGTTGTCCGAGACCAAGCTTTTTATGCATCCCTTGGTGGTTTGGATTGGTCTTGATTTGAGTCCCCGGCTCTTGTAGAGGGATGGGACACCACCCTTAACCACAAACTATAAATTAGAGGGAAGCTGAGCGTTTAGACTTTCAAACTATGGCGTGTTGTCTTTGCTTGGTGGCTAGGAAACACCACAAGAGCGCTACACACCAGAACTGGCCTTGGGAACTTGACGCAGGTGGGTTCTTCTTGTGGTTGGAGGGATGATCATGAACCTTTCGAGAGCCATCTGGGTTCCATTCAAGGGAATCATTGGCAGGAAGCAGCTGTCCATGGCTTCGCTCCCCGAGTTCCTGGATGCTTTTGGGTCTGGATGAATTTAGTGAACAACCAGCTTGGACATTGCTGGGACCAGCGGCAGCATCCTTTTGTTGTTTCCATCCATCGGATGCCATCCGCAGGACCTTTGCGCAGCGCTCCAGGATCGGCACATGGTGCCCCAGGAGCGGAATCCTTCCGAGTGGCTTAAAGGGAAACCAAAAGGAAACCTATCATGGGGGGGTCCCCTGAGAAAGGGCACACCCAGTGAACTTCTGCCTATGGTGTCCTGGTTTCTTACGCTTCTGCTGACGTAGAGAGCAACCATGGAACTTACCCGCTTCCCAATGGGAGTTCTCCAATCAACCAGATACAGTTCTTCAGGAACCCATGGCCGAGTTTTGGCTATCTCAAGCCCCGTGAGTGGTTTTCTATTTTCCCCGAAGACCTCTGTCTTGCTGTTCTCAGCAGGGAATGAGGGAATGCTCCCGAAAAGTCCCCATCCGCGGTTTTCCTTTAAGGGAATCCCGTTATGCAAAGTGAGCTTGCCACGAACTCAAAATCGTCCAACATGCTGCGCCTGTCATACCCCCAAATTTGCCCGGGACTGTTCCGAGCGATTGGGGGGGGGGGGCGTGGGTATCTGGGGGCCCAGCTGAAACCCCAGGACTACAGAAAGACTACGAACACGATGGAAAGACTATAGACTCAAGAAGACTACGTCAAGACGACCCGGAAACCACACAGTAAGACTAGGGGAAGACTACCAGATTGCAAAACGACTGCGGGAAGACGACGGGAAGGCTCGAAGCCAAGAATTGACCAACATGAAACATGAAACATCCGGATAGTCTTGCGTGTTGTCGTCTTTCTCCTTCTGTCTAAATAGTTGAAGCAAAACATGAAAATCCGTAGTCTGGTTTTGTTCATGTTGCCCATGTTTATTCAATGAAGTGAAAAATGAGAGTGGGTAGAGGTGGGGCCCCAAGACCACAGAAAGACTAGGAAGACTACGCAAGGACCACAAAGAAGACTACGGGAAGACTAGCAGACTTAGTCTGAAAATTAAAACCACAAACATAGCCTGTTCGTTGTCATCTGTTTCCTTGCATGTTTGTCATGTATGACATACAACATCCAAAGAACAAACCAAGCAACAAACTGTGGTCATTGTATTCTCATTTCTTCATTTTTCCGTTGAAGGGGCCTAGGGGTCAGGGCTTGCGGTGTGGAACAAGTTGCCGTGCAGTTGGGATTCCTGCGAACCGCGACGTTTCAATGTATCTTGAAGATGGCCAGGAAGGGAACAACATGGAAAGGACATGAACAGGACCTGCAAGGACATGGAAAGACAGGGAAGGGGAAGTAAAAAGAAGCCCGGCGCCATTAAATTCTCCACACGGGAAATGGCCAAACAAGCACTTCTTTGGCCCCGGTTGGCGTTGGGTGTTTTTTGAGTTTTGAATGAAACCATGAGGTGGAAAGAAATGTCAAGGTACATGAAACAGAAAGGCGAAGAAAGGTAATGGAAAGACGTGCGTGCAAAGGGGATGCAAAGGACATTTTACGGGAATAGCAAGGCAAATGAGATGTAATGGCTAGACTAGAGGAAGGGAAACAAAGGAAATGGGAAAGTAGCGCCCTTATCAAACTCAGTGCGAAGGGATTTTGCTAAATGGAAAGAACATGGACAGGAGATGCAAAGGAATTTGAACGGACATGGAACAGAATTAAGAAGACTTTCAAAGCAATGGAAAGGATATTGAATGAAGACGAAATGGAAGGGCATGGAGAAGAAGGAAAAGGAAGGCAATGAACGTGAAACGCAAGAAAAGGAAGAGAAATGCAACAAAGTGAAAAGGACATGGACAGGAAATCGAAATGGAAAGGAAGGCCGGCGCTATCAATAGCGGGAAATTGCCAAATGAGCACTTGATCGGCCCCGGCTGGCCTTGGGCAGTTCTAGCTAGGAATGGAAAGGGATGGACTGGAAAGGAATGGACATGAGATTGAAAGACACGAAAAGCGCTTGAAAGGACATGGGAAAGAAGTTGAAGTCGCAAGCAATGAACAGGACATGGAAAGGAATGGATAGCAATGGAAATGCAAGGAAACGTGGAAAGGAAATAGAGAATAATTGAAAGGCGGTGACAAGGAAATGGAAAGAACTGGTAAGGACATGGACAACAAATGGACAGGACATGGACAATAGACATAATAATATCCATATTTCAACATATTTCGGGCTTGAGTAATTGAAATACGTTGAACTCACTCTGTGCTAGAGGCCAGCCCCTTTTTGACAATTCAGAATACATCAAGCCCAAGCTTCAACTATTTAGAGTATTTAGTTTTTTTTTTTTCTAGCATGTTCCTCACTTCCTGGACTTTAAACGTTTTGGGAAGACCGCAGTAGTGGTATATATATATATATACAAACAGTTTCAGGACTTGGTTTTGTTTAGCCAATCCACAAAACATCGGAAGGGAAGTGAGGTTTGGTAGTTTTAACATATTTTAACGAGCTTGTCATAAAGGAGCTCGGTCCCCCGCCCCACCCCCTCTCTGGCGGTCCGGAAGCCCTGCGGGCGAGCGCAGGAGTTGCTCTTTGCTGCGGGCTCCTCCTGCGGTGCCATGTGGTCTCCTCAGTTCGGCGGTGCACACCGGCACGTTCCACGTGGGGGGTTTGGATTGGGCCATTTTGAGGCCCGGGTTCTTGTGGGATGGGAAGCCTGACGACCAAACCAGCGGCTAGAGATTGAGACCCGCCGATTTTACGCGATTTCACCTGAAAAACGAGCGACCACCGTGATGTGTGATCTGGCTGGACCTTTACCAACGAGGACATGAGCAAAATGCACGCGTTCTGTTTGCGGTTTGGCGAACTCGACTTTTTGCGGGTAAAACATGGAAACGAGCTCACCATGATGTGTGTAGGTTTGCCCTGCCTGTTTTTTTTAGGTAACCCTTAGTCGACGGTCTGGATTGGTGTGGGATTTTGAGCCCGGTTCTTGTAGAGGATGAATGGCCTTGAGATTGTCCTGCCTTTTTAAAACGAGCGAACACCTTGGGCTTCCTGGCCGACTTGGCCTCTGTCGGGCAGTCTCGTGCTGCTCGCGGTCCAACTAGCTGCACGAATTGTGCACTAGTTGCCAATGGGAGTTGCTTTGCTGTATGGTCATGCAAGTGACCCTTCCTCCAGCGCAGACCGCCAAGGTTAAGGGCCTGCTTTCCATGTGCCTTTCTGGTACAGGTGCACCTTTGTTTGTTCATGTTGCTTTCAATAGCTGGTGATGCTGAGGATGCAACAACGATGACCCTGTTTGCTTCTGTTTTCCAGGAATGTAGAAAGGTCCGTGCAGGACTTAAGTATGGACCTTTGTTTGTCTCTGTCTGTTCATGGTCTTTTCCATATCTGTAGGTGTGTGTTTCCAATTTCTTCGGTCATTTGGGAGAGGTCCCCACAACACACGGGTAGGGATTTGACCCTGTTTCCCAGGAATGCAGCACTTCAGGAGGGACCTTTGGTTTGACTTTGTTCAGTGCGTGTTCCTTGGCTGGGGATGCGTGGTGCAGGTTTTTGGTAGCAGTTTCTGCGGTCATTTGGGTCCCCATAAGACACGTGGCGGCCCGTTTGCTCCACAGGAATTCGCGCATGATTCTGGTGATGCTGGTGCTGAACTGGCGATGCTGAGGTTGCAAAAACGATGACCCTGTTCGCTCCTTCTCAGGAATGTAGAAAGGCCGTCCGCGACACTCCGAAATGACCGAGCCAAAGAAAGAACGGCAAACCAAAGGACCCTCCTGAAGTACTCCGAGGAAATTGGAAACAAGATCTGAGACCTACGGAGAAGGCCATGAACAAACAGAGGCAAACCAACAGTCAGCAATGTAGTCCTGCGCGGACCTTTCTACACTCCTGGAAAACAGGAGCAAACAGGGCTTTTGCAACCTCAGCACCACCAGTTCCAGAATGATGCGATAATTGCGGGAAAGCATTAGTTGGCAAACAGGTTCAAACGAAAGGTCCCAAGGTCGGCACAAGCCACGAGCAGGGACCCACGTCTGCCAGGCTTATTTGTGCCTAGATGGGGGTGTCTGCAGGTTTTTGTTTGCAATTCCCCCAGTCATTTGGGAAAGGTCCTTTTGTTTGACTGTGCT
>CAUJNA010001835.1:815000-887500 GCA_963377175.1 Effrenium voratum | reverse complement strand
AATGCCAAGGATGAGTTCGAAGTCTTGGAGCAGCTGGCGTGCTGTGTTGGTATCCATGCTCGTAACGGATTTTGGTCAAACAGTCAAACAGCTGCGGCGCGAAAATCAGGTCAAATCTGTCAGGATGCAAAGGCAGAGAAGAAAACCAGTGTGGTTCCGCAAAGGACGGTTTTTCTTCTCTTTGTAAGGTGAAACCGTGTTGGAGGTGCAACCTCTTCAACATTGCAAGACCCTGACCTCGCTGAAACTCAGGAAAGGAAACTCGGTTGATCAGCGTGCGTCCGGAATAACATCCAGATTCCTTATGCATCAGTGGTGCGGCTGACTTGACGGAGAGCATGTTGTGCTTCTCATGCGAGGGGATGAAGGAGATGGTGCTGCTTGTGAGGTTCAGTCGGAACCCCAAGAAGTCCAGGGCGGCTTCTGTGTCCAGGAAGATGTCTCCTCCATAGAAGTGTTCGTCGCACAGTATGTTGGCTGCCGGAGTCGAGAGCCACCTGGGGGTTGCGATCACGAGTCTGTTGTCCACGTAGCGGAGCAGGAGAGTATCTTCAACGGAGCGAAGTCCCGATGTGATGTGAGTGTTGGTCCAACATTGTTCGGCGACCGCGATCACCATCAAACAGAGAGCTGGGGACGCGGGGGATCCCATCGGTGCCCCACGTGTTTGCCTGAATGAACGAAGGCCGACAGAGAAGATCTGCATGTCAAGGGTGGCCTGAATGATCTCGGGGATGTCGTCGAGCCACAGGGTGCGTTGTGTGGGTTTGTGTCGGCGACGGCGTCCGTTGTAGACGCGGGTGATGGCAGAGGTGTCAAGTGTGTCCACTGTGAGGTGTGTGGTAGAGGAGTGTGGTTGTCGTTGTCGGTACCAGGTTAGCAGTAGTCGCCAGGCGAGGAAGGGTGCAAGCATCGGTCTGGAGGGGCCAGGTGGAATGAGGCCCCGGAATCGTAAACTGGATCGAATGGCGGAAAGGCATGCCTGGTGGTGTGGTTCAGGCAGGTGTGTGGCTATGCGATGAAGGACATAGAGAGCGGCGGGTGGGAAGTCTCTGCTCCGTATGTAACGGATGGCATCAAATCGTCGTAGAGTGTTGCTGCCAAGATCGCCCAAAAATCGCCACAAATCCAGGCGGTTGTCCACGCGTTTGGCCAGGAAGGCCTGTTGTAGGGCGATGGGTAGTCGTAGTCGGCGGCGTTTTCGCCAGATGGTGGCGAAGCCCATGTGCCGGGATTGGGAGAAGTCCAATTGGCGTATGAAGCCCGTGCGTGGCCGGAAATGTTTCTCGATGAAGCCAAAATTGAGAGACGGTTGCAGTTCCTGGATGTAGAACTGTTCAGTGGCAAATAGGTCCGTTGCCGGAACGACAGTGTGAATGGGCACCGAGGTGTAGTGGTGGAAAAAGTCAAAATGTGCCCACCACCGGACTGCCAGTTCGGCATTGACCAGATGATGTCGCTGAACTTGGAGTAGTTTGCGAAGTTGGCTGCGGCCCCGTGCCATGAGGGAGGCGCGAGTGGCTCCGAGGTAGAAAAAGGCCTGCCACTTTGGATGGCTGGTGAATCTCAGATAAACCGCTGAAGGGACAAGCTGAGAAGAGAAATCGGAAGCAGGGTTGTCCAGGCCAAGTCGAGTAAGCAGGGCTTTCAGTCTGCCGGAACCACAGGAGAGATGGCAGACGTCAAGTAGCTGAAGCTGTGCGAGTAGCCAGGAGCAAGAATGACGTGCGGTGACGTCATCGGTTGGGAAGAACCGAAGAGTGAAACGGAGGACAGTGAGAAGTTGGCAGCAGTGGTGTTGCCAAAATTTGTGCTGCCTGGCTGTGCGTCGTTGTCGGTGTGCTGTTGAGAGTCACTGGTAGAAGTGACTCGCAGCGGCCAGGATGCGGCCCAAGGCCGATGACCCCAGTTTTGATAGGGTTCGCACCGGGATGCCCCATAGCACAGCGGCTCGTTCGAGTTGGGCTCTGGTGTCGGAGTCCAGTGTGGTTGCCCATTTTGCGCAGTCGTTGGACCAGCTTTTTAGGACTTGCTTGCTCTCTTTGCTGGTTTTCTGAGAGGTGATCCATCGCTGGACTTTGGTGTCGGAAATGTCGGGTGGGAAGTTGCTGGTGAGCCATTGGCAAACGTGGGGAGGTGGTTGGAGCAAGTCGCGGGGCTCCTTCCAAGTGGGTGGGGAGGGGAGGGGGGGAGGGGTCGGGGTGCCGCCGTGGGTGGAGGGGGCTGGAGGGTTGCCGCCGTGGGTGGGGGGAGCCGGGGGGGGTTGGGAGTCGTCTGCAATGCGAGTGGGCAGGGGTAGAGCGGGGGATCCGTCCTGCGGTGATGTGTCAGGTGTAGTCAACCGTGGTCGCTTCATGCCGAAGTCCAGGAGGGAGGCCTGAGATGGATTGGCTGGGCGTTTGTTGGATGAGGTGGGTGTGGGGGGGAGAGGGGGGGATGAAGCCTGCTGGGCGAGTTGGTTGTGTGCGTCAGCAAGCTGTTGCTGAAGCTGGAGTATGGTGGCCGCGGAGGCCGGGTCGGCCGTAGTGGTGGGTCGGAGGGAGATGAGGAAGTCGAAGATCTTGCTGGTGAGTAGCTTCATGGCTGCTGGTTTGGTGGTCGAGGCGCCCTCCTGCGTGGCTACATGGAGGGCGAGGGCGTCCAGGTCGAGGTGCCGTTGTCGGATTTGGCTGAGTAGTCCAGCAGCAAACACTGATTCCGGCATCGACTTTGCGACAACGATGCGGACTTCGCCTCCGTGGGCGAGGTGACGCAACCACCAACTGTTCCACTGTTCGTGCATGAAGTGGAGGAGGGGGACGCGAGCGATGTCTTGTCCCTCGATGCCCATTTGCCGAGTAAACGCGGTGTGCGTTATGACCTTGGGCAGGTCGTACCCCGCGACGCGGGTGGTGTCGTAGTGATCGTCGCCAGGGTTGAACTCGGTTGGTGTTGGGACTGAGTGGATGGGTCGAAGGGCCGGGGGAGGTTTGGATTGCGAGGCGGTGGAGGGGGAGGGGGAAGGGGGAGGGCGGGAGAAGGGGCCGGGGGGAGGGGGGGGAAAGGGGTTGCCGCCGGGAGGGGGGGGGAGAGAGCCGCCAAAGGAGGGTGGACGAGGGCCGGGGTGTGGTGGGTAACGGGGAATAGGTTGGCCGTAGGTCTGACAGGGAGTCGGATGTGTAGCTGGCGGTGCCGATGCCGTGGAAGAGCATCCGTAGGAAGGCCCGGACAGGGCCCCGCACGGGTTCCCGGCCATGTTGTTGCCGTACACGATGCCATGATGATGGGATGCCGTGGGCGAAGGCTGCGGTGGTAAGTTTTGCCTTTGGAGCGCCGTAACCAAACCTCGAGGGGGTTGGAAAGCCATGAGAAAACACGGGGGAAAAGGAAATGTTCGAACCAAAAGCTGGTGAGCGGAATCAAGCGGGTAAGGTCACAAGGTGAGAGAACGGTCGCGGAAAGGCAGAACAGCAAAGCAAAGAAAAAAGGCGATCAAACAGTGCACCAATTCTTTTCCTGGTTGGGTGGAAGATGGTACACTTGCGCCCCGCTAAGCCGGGCGCTGCAGCGCGATGCCTCTCAGCATCGCAAACTTGGAGTGAAGGCACCACTTTTTGCCTCGGCGGCATGCGAAGTGGCGCCGCACGTTGTGTTGATCCTCGTGGCTTCCCCCGGATTCGAGGATTTTGTGCTGATTGATGGAGCGTAGTTCCCCAAAAGCGATGGCGCCGAGTTGAGACTTTCCGATTGTAAAGTTCTGCAAGAGCTGGCCGAGCGTGTCGGGCGTGCATGCCGTGGGGGTGGCCTGAGCGTAGCATCCAAAGCTCGGGTAGTCATGGTTCTCGGGCCTCCAAGCAGCGGGTCGGATCATGTTCTCATGGCACATGCGGCGCACTCGATCCGGGGTGGTGCCGTGCACATACATGACAGCGTGATGGGAGGCCGTGCCGGATCCAGCTTCCGGGTCTCCGCCAGCAACTGGCCAAGGATGAGGTCGGGGAAACCAAGTGGTTGCGAACACCATGCCGTGTGATTCCCGTCCCAAGAGGTGGTAGAAGCTGGGATCGAACGGTATGGGATCATCCGTGTCCATGGTTCGCAGTTCCCAGCATTCCGCGAGGAGATCGGCATGTGAAGGTGGCAAAGCAGGGTCCAGGTCCATCAAAATGGCCTTAGTCTGTTCCACCCTGGAGATGTCCAAGGCTGGAAGCGGGTCCAGCTCCCCCAACTCCCTAGGCGTGGGAACTCGCAGCGGGTCAGTCTTGGCCGTGTCCATGACGTTTCTCCATAGATCAAGCCACCGGTTGTCGGAAGTGGTGGTGGCATTGATGTCCGCCTCCGATGGAGGGGGATCCAAATCACCGGTGTTGTCGAAGGGGGGTTGGGGAGGGTGAGGAGTAGCCGGCGTGGGTCGGGGAGGGGGAGGGGGAGTGGAAGTGAAGGCCGCCGCAGGTGCTGGGTGAGGGGGCAAGCTAGTGTTGTGGTGGCCGGTGCGGGAAGTGGGGTGGGGTTGCTGCCCATGGTGCTGCAGTGACCAGGACGATCGTTTGTCCTGGTTGTTTCGGTGGCCGGTGTGGCTGGCGCCATGGTGGTGCATGTCCCAGCGGTTTTTGTTCTGTGGTGGGTATCCCCACGATTGGTTCCGCCAGTGTGAGGAGGACCATTGAGACTTGTTGGAATCCTTCCCGGAAGTGCGCCAGGAGGTGGAATCATGAGTAGTGTGAGTGGGTCGGTGCGAAGTCGTGGCTCTGGGTGCAGGGGAGTGTCGATGGTGGGACCTGTGTCGGGGGGAGCGGGAGCGGAGGGAGACAGTGGAGTGGTGTGCACGTCGGGAGTGGTGGAAGTGTCGGGAAAGGGAACGTGACCTGCTGTAGCTGCGGGATCGTCGGGTGTCGTGTCGTCGGTGCGACTTGTTGTGCCTGCGATGGTGGCTGGTGTGGGAGTGGGAGTGTCGGTGCTGTCTGTGGCGGGAACGGGATCTGCGAGAGTGGGGATGGTGCCGAGTGTCCGGGGGAGGGTGGTTGGTTGAGGAGGTAGCGGCAGGAGCCGCAGCGGCAGCTTCGGGCGCGCGCGCCGGCTGAGGCTCGGGCGGTGAAGATGGCATGCTGCTCTGAGTCATGAAAGGCATGATGGTGCCAGGTGCCAAGTTGCCGTAATTGGGAGGGCCACCGTAGGGCATCATGGCCATCGGGTTGCCAAAGTTCGAGAGGCCGCCGTAGGGCATCATGGGGAAAGGTGTGAAGGATGCCGTCTGCGAGTTGGGTGACGGTACAAGGTTCATGGGCTGCGTCATCTGGGATGACAGCTGCAAGTTCGGTCCACAATTGCCTGGTGAGCCGGACGCGGTGCCGGTCGCAATGCTATGCAGGAGCGAATGCATCATGTCATAGAGCTGGTGTCCAGCCATCTCGCAAGGGAGAGAGAAGGTTGGAAAGGGGTGAAAACAAAACCACAACTGCGGCAAAAATGCGTCAATGGTGCAAATGCATGCGAGCCAACTTCAACCTGCGAATCGAAACCAAACAGAGGGAATTCCACCAGGGGACCGCCAAAACCCCGCGGCAACGGCAAAAGTTTCCACAGAAATGCATGCGAGCACAAAGGGGTTCTCAGAGGTGCCTGTCAAGTGGCCTCATGAAAGTGCCTCATGTGGCTATGCCGATGAATCTGAACTGAACTCATCCGAGACGAAAGCTTCCATAAACGCCACGAATCGCAGAGTTGGTGTATGACCAACTCGTCACTGGCGCATGAAGCTTAGGAACCTGAAACCTCGTGGGTGCAGCCTTGCTTCAAAGGCAGGCAGTGCAGGCAGTGCAACGCGCATGAAACCAGCAGAGCACCATTTGGGTGCGGAATACCTTAAGACCTCAAGCTGCAGCCTTGATCGTGGTCAATCGCGCTGAACTGAACTGCAGCTTGAATTTGAACACTTGAACGGTCTTCCCCTCGCAGGGGGCTCCCGCATGTGGCGAGTCCAGCCCACAGCGCCATGTCGGACAGGCCGTGGGTAAACACACTTATCTCGAGAGGCTTCACTAGCCGAGATGAAAAACGCAGTCAGTAAAAATGCTTGAATGCAAACGCAAATCAACAGGTCACAACATCGACACCGAACAGGAAGCAACAGCGACAAACAGAAACCGCAAAAGGAATCAGGAAAGAGGGTCAGGAAATAGGCAGGTACGCCGGATTGATCAGATCCGGTATCCACCGAAATGCCGTAGCTTCATTGGACTGGATAGGCAAATCGGCTCCAGTCCCCCTGCAATGTGGAATTTCCGTCCGTGCTCCAGGACGCTTCACACACACACACACACACACACACACACACACACACACACACACACACACACACACACACACACACACACACACACCCACACACACACACACACACACACACACACACACACACACACACACACACACACACACACACACACACACACACACACACACACACACACACACACACACACACACACACACACACACACACACACACACACACACACACACACACACACACACACACACACACACACACACACACACACACACACACACACACACACACACACACACACACACACACACACACACACACACACACACACACACACACACACACACACACACACACACACACACACACACACACACACACACACACACACACACACACACCACACACACACACACACACACACACACACACACACACACACACACACACACACACACACACACACACACACACACACACACACACACACACACACACACACACACACACACACACACACACACACACACACACACACACACACACACACACACACACACACACACACACACACACACACACACACACACACACACACACACACACACACACACACACACACACACACACACACACACACACACACACACACACACACACACACACACACACACACACACACACACACACACACACACACACACACACACACACACACACACACACACACACACACACACACACACACACACACACACACACACACACACACACACACACACACACACACACACACACACACACACACACACACACACACACACACACACACACACACACACACACACACACACACACACACACACACACACACACACACACACACACACACACACACACACACACACACACACCACTGCGCACAGGCACACCACTGCGCACAGGCACACCACTGCGCACATGCTTGCCACCTGCTACCCGCTGAGGAGCACACACTCACCAATTCGCTCGCGCGTGCCAAATGATAAGCGTATCTGCTGAAGGGTGCACACTCGCGAGTGCACAAAGGCCTGCCAAATAAGAAGTCCGGTCAAAGAAATACACTGACGACTGCACACACACACACACACGCCCGACAAATGGAAGAGCTCACACCTGAGCCCCTTCGCACCTGCCTGCCAAATGATACACACCCACTCAACAGAACTTACTCGCCACTGCAAACATTCCTGCCAAATGATAAGCACATCCGCTCAAGAGAACTCACACACGCCACTGCGCCCACGCCTGCCAAATGATATGCGTACCCGCTCAAGAGAACACCCTCACCATTGCACACATGTCTGGCAAATCACCTCTGGAAGAACGCGCACCATCCCCACTGCGTACATGCCTGCCCAAAATAGTAAGTATGGTATGTGCGCTCTAGGGAACTTGCTCACCACTGAGCACATGCTTGCCAAATCCCGCTCAAGAGACCGCATTCACCACTGCGCATGCATGCCTGCCAAAAGAACATGATACGCAAACCCGCTCACGAGCAATCTCACGACTGCGCACACGCCTGCCAGATGCTAAGCGCACCCGCTCTAGAGAGCACCCTCACCGCTCACATTCACCACTTCACCACTGCTCACATGCTTGCCAACGGCAAGCAGAAGCCCCGCTTCAAACCCGAACTCGAACTCAAACTCGAACTTGAACTCAAGCCCCCCACCCGGCCCGAACTTGAACTCGAACTCGAACGAGCCCCCCCCCCCCTCCGCCCGGAATCCCCACCAGGACTCGAACCCGAAACCCCACCCTCCCAAACTCGAACTCGAACTCGAACTGAACAGTTCAAACCCCACCGGGGCGCAAACTGGGTTGGGTTTGCTGACGGATTGGTGCTCACAACCCCACCCCCCTCCTCAAAAGAAATGTATGTGTGGAACTAGTGCCATTGATGCTGGGCTACTTGGCAGACTCCGCCCCCATCAAACACAATCGAGGAGGTTGCATAGACGCAAGAAGATTCGGCCCAGAGAGTTCCAGAAATGGGTTGGGGAAGCTACCCGTAAGGGTTGGGGAAAGATTTGGGCAATTTGATTTAGCGCCCAAGACCCTTGGCCCATTTCGGTAAGCTGTTCTATTTTCTTACCAGGGATTATAGCGAGGCTTATATGGACCCTCACAACCATCTTGGTAGAACCCAAAGTCATGTTTTGTTGTCGCTGCTTCATTGTCTTACGAAAACTTGCTGGTTCTCAGCAGGGAATGAGGGAACGACCCCTATAAACCATCCCCAATGGTTTCCTTTAAGGAAATCCCAAAACGGTTCATTCCCAACACCCGGAAGAGTCATTCCCTACCTATGGCACCGTTTTGGATCCTCCCTCCACGCTCTCCTTGGAAGCTGAGGCTTGTGGACACCTTGGCAGTACCAGGGCCAGGCCGTCGCAGCAGGCGACAGGATCGACAGGTCGACAGGTTTCGACGCGTTGCTGTGAAGGGCTCATAGCTTCCAAAATGGGATGTGTTCAACTTGTGGTTTTTCTGTTTCCTTTTGCATTCAACTTGGGGTTTCCATGGATTCCTTTTTTACTGGTTGTCAAGGGTTCCTTGTTCCTTAGCTTCCTTAGGGGGATCCTTTGGGTTTCTAATGCTTGCTCAGGGTGCCGTGTTTTTAAGGGTTTGGCTCCCTCCCATCTCCGTAGCAATAGTCTCAAAAACGGATTCGAGCAAGGATAGAATGGTTCAGTCCTCCTGCCACACGTGTGATGGCCTGTCCTCTCGGATTCTTTTCCTGAGGACTCACTCATTTTGCCATGCCTTCTTCGGGCAGCAAGACATGAAATGACCGTGGCTAAGACAAGAAGTGGGTTACTTTTTTGGGTGGTGTCGCAGCTTTCTTGCCTCCCGGATTTCTCTTGGTAGATGTTCAACCAACTCATGCGCCCTTT
The DNA here is from genome assembly GCA_963377175.1 of Effrenium voratum. NCBI lineage: Eukaryota > Dinophyceae > Suessiales > Symbiodiniaceae > Effrenium > Effrenium voratum. Next base: position 878,290 of record CAUJNA010001835.1, on the reverse strand, counting down.
CCGCAACAATCACGGAAGCTGACAAGAGGGTTCAGAAGACTACTTTCTTTTACGGGAAAGCCCCTGTCCGTTACCCTATCCCCTTGCTGTGGCATTTCGTGTGTGAAGCACACCGTCAAGGGCATTCTTGACATCTGATTCTCTTATGATCACAGCTTCTGGTTTCAAGCAGCCCACATAAGCCCTTATTCAGCCCCTTGCGCCCGTCACAATTTGCTGCGCAATGTCGCACATACGCTTGTGAGTGCGCGGGCCATTTTCCAGCCCCATTAATCGCCCTCAACCTAACAGGAAAACAGAAGTGTGAGAGGCTGTCATTCGTTCTAACCAAACCTTCGGCCTTTTGGGGCTCCCTCCCTCTCCCCTCCCTCCCCCCAAGCCCCCTTGAAAGTCTAATGATTTAGACCCTGCAGTCCTGAACAAATCCGGGTTTTTCCTTCCGTCAGGCGGCACTCTCCTTTGCCTGGACCACGAGACCCTCGGACTCACGGGTTGGCCGATCGCGCCGGGGCGCTTCGGACTTCGCCGGCCGTCGAGGGTCGAAGCACGCTGCGCCTTCTCTTGGCGCAGGTTGGTATCAGGCTTGCATAGCCATTTGGTAGCAAAAGGTCGGCTTCCCATCCATGGGTGGTGTTTCGTGTGTTCATGAGTGGAAGCTTTGGTTTGGGGAAACAAACGGACGCTCACGATCTTGGGCATTCATTTCTTGTTTCGAGATCCACACCCAAGACTCCACTCAGACTGGAGTGCCCGATTTGTCTGAAGCCATTGCAATGAATCCGGGGTCATTCTGAAAATGGCTTCCCACACGGAACCTCCAAAGTGGCTGATGGACATGAATCCAAGTGATGCCCACCGAAAGTGTCCCCTATTAAGATTCGTACCCACATTCGAGCAATGAACATGGAGCCAAAGCAAGCGAACTCACTCAACAAGCACACCAAACACGAACACCAAGACCACTGCGCCTTGCCTTGCATTTTTTTTAGTAAAGAATCATTTTTTCCCGGACGAACAGCGGGGGACTCGGCGTGTTTTCGTTAGGACGGTGGTTTCCCTCGCCTTCAAACACATGGAGGTGACCTCAGACATTGCCGGCTACGCGAGGCGGAAGATCGAGTTGTATTTTTTGCTGGTTGTGTTGTTTGCTTTACCCCGAAAAACGGCGCCAGAAGAGTAGGTCCCCCAAATGCACCCTGAGAAGGGTACCCCCGAAAAACACAGGCCCTTGTCTTTTGTTTCGGGGGGTTTCTTGCATGGGTTGACAGAGAGGAGCTGGGCAGCTGAACCCCCTTGGTCCCCCTCAGCTCCCCCTCACTGCAATTGACCGTTAGTCACTCCTCGGCTCTTGATTTTTCCGGAGAGACACTTTCTAGGTTTGGGGGGCGGTTGGGGGGGGGGGGACGGTGGATACTTCTTTTGCAAGGGGAATCATTTGGATATGTAATCGACCGCAATTTGCCGATCGGGATTTTGTGGTGGGTTCATTTGCACTATTTCGGGCATCCGTACCCAGTAGGCCCTACTCTGATTCAGAGCCCACTCGCGAGGCGACCCGTAAGAGAGATGGCCCTTAGTCCTCGAAAAACCCCGGCAGAACAACAAAAGTCACCAGTAGTTCTTCGGCTGCATTGGCTCCCCCTTGCAAGTTGGCCCCAACTCAGATGGTACCCAGCCAACTCGTGGGAAAGCAACCCAGCGGCACTGAGTCAACGCAAACGCAAACCAAACCAAAGCAAAGCCGGCACCAAGCCAAGCCAAAGCCACCAATCCCCTGCTCTTCTCTTCTCCCAGGCATTTCCTCGAGGCGCTGCAGAAGGATCCTTCAGACTTCACCTCTGTGAGCTATGAGCCCGCAGGCCTGCGGATCGATCCTCGGGGAAAAGCAAAAAACAAACATGGATCCGGGTAAAGAGGGTCAGTTGGTGACGCACGTACTCACCGCGGCTCCTCAGTTTTGTTTTGGGCCGGTTTCCGCTGAACGCTCCCAGCAAAAGAAAAAACAAACTCGCGAAGTGACTGTTTCATGACTGTTTCCTTGCTTGCAACTCAAGATGCAACCTCTATCCTCCCACTCCACGGCCCAAAGTCTGGAGTGGTGAAAACGGCCCAAGTCTTCAGGCCATCTTTTTGGGCAAACAACCTATCTGCTGCAAAAAGAAAAACATGAACCCCTATCATGAACTAGTTGTTACTAAAACAAGTCACTAGTTATGCAAATCACTGGGCACTCTGCAGCTGAGCCAGAAGTAAAGAGGGCATTGCGGCAGATACATGGAGTGGCCGTAACTATGAGAAACCAGCCCGCGATTTCTGACAGTTCCTACAAGCCTTTCAATTCCACATCAGGAGATGTATTTTTCTCAAGTTCCTGGACAAATGTTTGGCTTTGCGCCATGTCAAAGGCAAACCCGGCGCGGAATCAGCTAACAAATGGCTTTCCCAGTTGCCCCAATCATTTCTCTTGAAATCTCCAAATGCTAACTGTACCCATTGGCTGATGCAAATTGATTGTTGCTCTTTTTTGTCCTTGGTCCATGACGACTGTCATTCATCTCAAGGAAGCAGTTTTTTCACTTGTCATGGCCCACGGATGTATACGCAGTGTACCAAACGGTTTTCCAGGCACCAATTTGGTCAAGGTTGTTTCGTAAGGAATTCGGATGAGCCCAAAATCGCAGGTTTTTAAGGCTCACATAGGACCCCGCTTGCATTAGCATCCCAGGTCCTTTTTCTGCATCAGTTTGAATCAACCAAATTTAGGCAACCAAGTGCCTCGCTTTGGGATGAAGGGCGATGCAGACAGAGTCGAAACCAGCATTCCCTTCTTCACGATGGAAATGGAGAAGGATTTCTAGACAACGATTGTAAGGCTGTATCCCGCTGCTTCCATTTGCCGAGAGTCGATCTCACTACTGGACATATGTGTATTTTTTCCAGGGGACTTCAGCAAATGAAGTAATTTTGGGCACACACGAGGAGATTCGACACCCACATCCCTCATTTGGGATCGGCTACTGTTGAAACTTCAGAACTTACATTCGGAAAAAAAAGGAGAAAAAACCCAGGAACAAAGCACACGGTGTTGGGAGTGTAACTGTTTTATTTCCGATTTCCAGGTCAACCATTCTCACTTCAGTGTTCCATAGTACATTCTTAAATGTTTTCCGTCAGTCCTCTTTAAAAGGCCCTTGTCCACGCCATTCTTGAAAACATGGCGCTTGCCCAAATCGGGAGGCCAAAGCTATGCAGAGGTCTTTTGGTCCAGAAGCGATGGGTAGCTGTTGCTTGAGCACGTTGAGTCCAGGGTCCCATGCGGAGCCGAGAGTTCGACCGTTGCCAGGCGTGAGGTGAAGGCACTCCGCGGATTGCAACTTGCATGCAGGGTCCCTCAAAGGATTGGGTTTTTACCAGCTGTGGATGCAGAGGTGGGTTTTGGGATGTAAGGAACCCGGCCCAAGAACCAGCGTCCTAGCCCTTGCAGCACTGAGTGCGGAACATTTGTGCCGCTGTCATGTACTCACACGTAGGTTATGAGCCTGGGCGACTGAACCTGCTCTTGGAGGAGCACCCGGGAAATAGATCGAGGTCAAATTGATGAAGCCAGGCCTGTAGATGCTGAGCTGGAGGGAGGTAGGGACCTGAGTGGCTTGCAGAACCTCGATGCAGGAGGCTAGGAGACTGGCCTGGGCACGGATATGCCGGGTTAAGGACAAATGGATCAGGAAGGCTACGGCACATTTTGCAGTCCGTGAAGGGCATCCTGGAGATCTTCATGAAGATCATGGACTGAGGAGCCAGGAGCTGTGTGAGAGGGTCTGGGTGAAGGAGACCCAAATGGTCGAAAGGGCAAGCGCCCATATAGTGGGGAGGGGATGTGCGACCAAAGCTTCCGACCCTTTCCTGATGAAGTTTCCCAACCAAGCAGGCGGAGGTGTAGTTGCACCAGCCGCGGTCACGGGGGAGGTCAGGAGGCCAAGCCCTCCACTCCCCGGATGTGCCGGATGGACCTATCTTACACGGGAGCCGATGGCACCACCAGTGGGATTTCAGATGCAGTGAGCGTGACCTTCGTCACATCCTGAATCTCTTCTTCGCAGACCTCTCGTCTCTCTTCTAGACCCCCTTGCTTCTTGAGCTTCTTGTTGGGGCCCGCAAGCAGGTCGTCCAGAACTGAAAGATCTCCGCACCCTCTTAGTCAAAGATCCGTTCACCGGTCCGAAACCTGTTTCCCCCGGCGCAGCTTCTTCGTTGCGTGGGGTTCTCTGTAATTCGCTGACCATCGCTCATCTCCTTCTTGAAGAGCATCGTTCGCTTGCTGTAACACGGATGCCGCCGACGAACTTTCCCCTTCCGTTGACGTTGATTCCTATTGAACTCCGTGTCGGTCCGCAGAAAGATGACGCAGTCTCAACTCTTCTCGGGTTAGCCGCCCAGACGCTCCCTGTCCGTGCGTGAAGTCGCACCTCCGATTTCTCCACTCGCCCCCGTGCTTCACTGCCTTTCGGACAGGGCAAAGGTCACTGTCGACAACGTTTGCGAAGGAGTGGGCCGGCCAAAGTCCACTGAAGTGTGCCAGCTGCCAAGGTCCAGTCGTTCCAGGTCCCCGTGGCAGGCGCCAGCATGGAGAGGGGGAAAAGGTGTGCAGCCAAATCCACATAATTGTGCGGGATAGTGCGCATCCTCTGGATCCACATCGAGGAAAGGTTTATAGGCATAGATGAGACCAGCGACAACAGCAAGAACCTGGTCAGGCGTCAGGCGCGCGACCCGTTTTCGTCGAACGAGAAAAAGTCACACGTGGCACCAGCTGTGGCACCCATCAAGCGCTACTCCTCGCCCCGTCCACACGGAGAACAGGTACGTGTCGGGAGAGATATGAAGCGTGGCAGGACGGGTTGATCGCAACGGCAACTCAGGCGGGGGGGAGGAGTGAGATGGCCTTGGCCAAAAAGGTAGCAGGCGTGACAGGGTCGGGAGCCCGTGACGGATGCTTGAGAGCCAACTGCTCAAGGCAGGCCTCGCGCAGGATGGCCCCGGCGCTGTTGGCGGTCACCTTGAGAAACAACAACCCCGCTGGCTAAGAGAGAAGCAAGGAGAGCCACAATAAATAGCTGGTGTTCGACGTCGCAGCAGGTCGGGGTTCATGGAGGAGATGGCTCGGTGAGGCTGCTGTGTGGGTGTCTCCGGGTCAACAAGCAGAGAGGAATTGTTACGCGGCCCCAGACCGAAAGTCAACAAAACAAAACCATTCCCCAAGCAACCCTTCGCGGCGGCAGTAGGAATGCTAAAGGCACAGACCGCTTCGAGAAGGCCCGGAACAGCATCACTCCCTCTTAGTCCAAGACGAAGTCCAAGCCACTCCCCTGCCCGGGCTCCAGCCTGATAAGTGAGCCACGAGCCATCCCGCCACAGCTGAACGCGGATCACAACAAAAGAAGGATTTAATCGCACGTAGTTTCCCTAAATCAAACTTGTTGACTGGGGCTCCCCCATGAAGGTTCCAGGGGCTTTTGCGGGTGTTCTGGAACCTAGTGGCACTAATTTGAGGTTGACCATCAGAGGCTTCGGGTTGTTCACCCTGTTGGTGGGAAAGTCAGCTAAGGACTCAGGACCTCGATGGTGGACGGACAATCATTCTCCAGCCGACACCCCTCCCATGCAGGGTTCGAATGCTTGTTGTCTTTTTCACGCTCCTGGTGGAGTCCGTGTGTTGGGCGAAGGGACAAGGATATTGGGGACACCAAAGGAACACAGTTCTTGGGAAAACAAACCCATTTGTTTCGCTCCGATATACCAGCTGGGCTCATTGCCTTTGGGAAGATAGAGTTGCCACAGGCTGTCACTCTATTCGTGTAGATTTTCCCCAAGAGCTGAAATTGAGGTTTGTGCCGAAAAAATCAGAAGTTAGCGAATGCTTCCTTACCGTGAGGGGGGTGGCCACCCGTTTCGAGCGGTTCCCAACTTTTTTGGGTGGGGGGTGGGGGTGGGGGTGGGGGGTGTTTTGGATCGACCCGTCAACAAAAGACGCACTTCTATGGGCTTGTGTATTTGAGGAAACAAAAACATGTGTTTGTGTTTGTCCGGGAAACCAAAAGGAGAATCTCCGCTAAAGAATATATATCTATAATCATACGTTTGAAGGACTTGGCCTATGCCTCTTTGCCCTGCATGCTGTCAGAAGGCGCCAACCTTGACGTATGCGTCAGGTGCGGCCTGTGGGACTTGACGGGTACCCCACTTGGAACCTCGGGTCTCTTATGATTCGGGCAGACCCGTTGGTTCTATAAGACACCACGTGCGCAGGGTCCCTTAACAGATAGTTCTTAGGCGGTGGAGTAGAGCGATGGCACCCGGAGCATCAAAGTTGCGGGTACCACTTGGGACCGCCTGAGCAGTCCCCGCAACAAGTCCTACACGATTTTTGAACAGTTTTGCTGTCGCCGCCCGCTACTGGTCAGGAGTCGGCAATCCGCCGTTCTATTTGAAGAAACAAACGACGTGCTTTGTCAGAAGTGCTCGGGTCAGGTGCTGTGCTGAGCCTGTGGACGTGCCTCGTTTGAAGTCATGTTTTGTTAGTTTCAAGGGGACAGCCCAAATCATGGGGGTTCTTAATTGTGAGACAAAGCCATAGGTGTTTCCCGCAGACCCTTAAGGTGTTCGTATTTGTCGGGATTCAGGGCGCTTAGCGCGAACGCGAAATGCAGGTTTGTGTCGTTTTTGCTGCACCCTCTCCGCGGCTGGTTGCTTCGTCTCCAAGGTCCCGAAGCTAGCTTTAGGCAAGAATCCCACAAGCCTTGGCACACCCCATGGAGCTTGACCTTGTACGGTTGTGGCCCACATGGCTGTGGGTCAAAAATAGGTACCCAAAATCGAACCCTGGTAAGTGGTAACATAGACTAAAATCTGCGGTCCCCTGGTTTAATTTTGACCCATACCCCATATGATATGGGCCAGGCGTTTTTTTTTTTTGATTTTAAAGTCGGCTCGCTCGAGCTGGCGGTTTGGGCCTCGAACAGCTCGTCCGATCTGGGAGTGAGCCGTTGGTGGCTTCTATTTTGTTTCTTCGTCTCCTCGTGGACTTTGGCCCACTTGGCTTCAAGGGGATCCGAAGGACCCCTGTCGCCTTCAGCGAAACAATGGCCTTGGTCCGCGGATCCGCGGAAAAGCTTACCGCATCGATGCGGTCGTAGGTATGCACTGTGGAGGGGTTGGCCCCCGTCTTGCTCCGTGCTTTTGCCGATGAATCCTCCTTGTGTAGTGTTGTGATTTGGCCAGGTCTGTGGACAATTGCAGTTTCCATGAGTATGTGCGTGTTTTTAGCGGGTGGCCTCGAAGCGCCGATCGGGTCTTTGAGAGCAACTTCGGCTTCAATCCGAAGTCCCGTTTTATGGTTTTCACGAGCCAGTGACGTAGGCCCGACCGAGGGCAGGGGGGCCAGTCCATGTATGTGAGAAGCGCAAAGTCCTGAGCAGTTTCAATAGGTGGTTGGACTACTGGTTCAACAAGGATTCTAGTAGGCCTAAAAATGCCAGTAGAACCATCTTGGTAGAGCCGAAAGGCAGTGGGTTTCAGTTGCCCATGTTTGGGATGAAAGAAACTTGCTGCGAAAGGGCATCCCCTTTTCATGCGACCATGAGCAAGTGGAGCTCGTTCGCGTGCGGCGATTCGGCGTTCAACGCCCGGTCCTGGAATCCATCTCACCTCCATCCAAGCTGCCTCTATGGATGATTTTCAGGTTCCATGTTTACCTGCATCTTTCGGCCTGGAAAGGGCCTCTTTCTTTTTCTGGTGAAGGGGGTCGAGGCTCCAAGCCCCAAGTTGGAGCTCCTGACCTGAAGGCGGTACTCACATTGTTTGCCTTGAGTTTCTTTTTTTGCTTTCCGAAGACACGCATCCAACAAAACTAAGGGGACGATTGAAAGCAGTATGTGCAGTACGGCTGGCCCAGCTTTTCCTCAACCAGAGGCTTCATTCATCCGGTGTTCACGTCTGTCAAAATCGGGTTTGGGACCCCCGAGAAGGGGTGTCCTTTTACTTTCCTCCACAAGACCACCCCCAATAAGGGCTACCCCCAGAAAGTGAAGCCCGCCCCATTTCCGTGCTTTTCAGGACTGCCCCCCGGAAAAGTCGTGGCATTCGGCACTGGGTACGGGCAATCCCCGTTCCAAGAACCCGCAGAAGCTTGCGGTGAAGAGGGGTGCCCATTGTGGCAACCCAGAAGTTTGGACTTGATCCAAAGAGCCAGAAAGCCGCTGCGCCCGAAAAAAATCGCGCTCTCCTTTTCTTGTTTGTTGCCCCGTTTTTGGCCGTTCACATCAGTTGGACGAAAGTAGATGGCCCAACCTCAGCATTTGGGTTTCACCCAATTTGGGAAGGAAGAGTGCCATGCACTTCTACCCTGCTCGTACAGTGAGGCCCCTATTTTGGCACTCGCAATAGAAGCGTGGCATCAAATAAATGCTTCGCGAGCTTGAATAGCACAAGATCAAACCCAGGATTTTTGATAGGTCCCGGCGGTTTTGCGCGTGCCTGGCCTCTTTTGGTATGACAGTTGCAAGTGCTTAAGAACGGTTTTGCCTTCTTCATCGCTATTTTGGATCATGTTCGTCATGGACTACTCAGCTAAAGTGCCAGAATGTATTTTGCTTGATTTCCAGCATTTGTTTTGCAATTCCGTTGCAGCATTTGCGACTTGCGCTATTTCGATCGTTGATGCAGTGTTTGCATTCATCGCCCATGAGGATCGCTTAGAAGAGGCCCCTATTCATATGCATTGGTACATGGGCCATCAAGGGCGGGCCAAAAGGCATCCTAATGGCTGAAAAGGATCGATCTATATCAATTTTTGTCGTGTTGGACCCCCCTTAGCATAGGTTTCGGGATGGTCCCAATCCGAACCTTTTGCGAGCAGTAAATTTAGCATCCCTGCTTCGTATTTTTTTGTTGGGGGGGGGGAGGATTTTCCATGTTGGGGACCCGGGCGGCTTCGATGGCTCAGAGAGAGTCTCGAGCGTTCTCGAGACTGGCTGGCCGTTTGACGGCCAGACGGCAAATGCTGGAGCGCGGGCGCCCGCGCGAGCGAGTGCAGGGAACAGGGCGGGAGCCTGTGGGCCGTTGACTGCATTTGTTCCTTCGCATGCGGAGGTCGAGACCTTGTGATGAATGAGCAAAAGCACCAAGGTTGACACTTTTTCAAGAGGAACCTTCGTTTGCCGGGGAATTGGCATGTGGCTACTACAGTCAATTCAGGCCTCTAGACTACTGAATGCCAACTTTTCTTTTCAAGTTGCTGTATTTTGGGTTTTCCTTCATTTGCCCATTCAAGCAGCGCAAAGTGAGCTTTTTGCAGCTCCAAGTCTAATTGCTTCTCCTGGGCTTGTCCAAATCAAAGGATGGCCACCATGACCTCCCTGAAAGTCTTGAGCACTAAAGGGTTTATTGATCAGGCGCTGCGGATTAGAATCGGTCAATCCGTAATGGCAGAGGGGTTCCTGCTGCGACAGGCCCCTTGCCAAATCTGGGACACCCACGACAACGACAAAGGGCAGGAGGGTATCATAGATTGTTTGCACCTCCTTTCCACAGGTCACACGAAGTTGCGCACGAGCGATGTACAGTCCCAAGGGAAGGGGGTTTCAAAGTAGCTGTAGTAACTGGCGGGTTCTTGTGACTTGTGAATAACTCGTGTGGAGAATCCTTGACTGCGAGGAGTACTCCCCCAGATCAACATCCAACCCGAAAAAAACCATCATTGTTCGACGAAGGCTCTTTTCTGGGGATCCTCTTTTGGGTCCCATGTCCTTTTCGCAGAGGAGTATTCACCCTAGGACCCGGCCCCTCTTTGCAAAGCCACCGAACTTGCAGTCTGAGCCACAAGTGAGAGCTGGCGAGATGGTTGCATCCAGACCTCAAGAATATCGAGCTCCAACAAACTAAAATGGGTTTCGGTTGGAATCTAGCAGTCCCACAGACACTTTGCGAACGCCCTAGCGTTTACGTTTGCCCTGCTAAGCTTGCTTCAATACATGGCAATATAGTAATGATACTTGTATTGTTTTGAGCAACTGTGAACCTAAACTATATGCATTACACAGTGAACTAGATAAGAACTTTAAACATGATAATGAGCACACTTTTGGTATCAAGCATGTTTCTGCACAGAAGTTCATTTTTAAGATGGTGTTGTGTTAGCAAGTATCTAGCACACATGATATATACTAGTACGATTGTCTACAAAGTCGATGCATTTAATAATACCAATAATTCACTATGTATATAGAGATATATATTATATATATATATATACACACTTCACGCAACTGTGTATTTCCGGGACAAGTCCCAACATATACGTGCATAGGGGCAACGCCTAAAATATGGCCAGATTTTGGACAGTGCCTCGTGTTGCCCTTTGAAGGATACCATAGAGAGCCGCGAAGTTTGACAACCTCCCGTATCTGAACCCAGGCGAATGCAAGCAATGAGTTGGGCCAGCAAGGTTGGGTAAAAGTGGGCGTTCCTTGCCCAGCCGTGTGTATTTTGATCATGGGTGCCTGCGCCCTTTCAGATCCAAATCACTCTTCCACAAGTCCCGCAAGCTAAGGTTGTTCACACTGCTTGGCTTTTGCGGAGCAAATGAGAACAGATTGGCTATTCTACCGCGCAACGAGCAGGCGACAAGAAAACCTTCAACCTGATGTATTCTAACGATCAAGAACACTTAGTCCTCGTCTTGGACTGAAATGTGTCTTGGTTTTTCCTTCAAACCGACCCCAACAAGGGTGCACTCAAAAAAGCAGCCAAATGGAAGGCCATTGCCTTGAAAGAACTTTGTGCGGTGGCACATCGATGAAGCTGAAAATCTCACCCCTGACGGTTCCTTTGTTTGCACCACTCTTCTAGTGACTTCACATGTGGCTATGACATTTAATGTTGGGCCCTTTGCGTTTTCATCAAGACTAGGTTGGGGATTCATGTCCACCAGCTACCTTTGAGGTGGTTCCCGATGAGCAACAATAGCAATAATTTGGCAAATCCCAGCCGCGGCAACGACGCCCTTCTAAATCGAACCTTCTTGCTGGTCAGTAAGGAATCAATGGGAACGAAGCGTTTGGGATCCCCTGAATGATCGAACAAGCCGCGAGGGATGGTTACGGGTCATTGTCTGATTCCGAATCTCACTTGCCCACAGCAAATCGACCTGAAATGACCGCTGGTTTCCCCTTGGTCCATTTCATTTGTTGTGGCCCGAAACGGTGATCACCTTCAATTTCTATTTGCGAACTCGACCCGTCCCCTCCCAAAAAAAAATAACAGAAGAAGAGAAAAGAAAAGGACACACGGTTTCCTCTTGTTTCCCTTTACAACCAACCAACCGGGGTCAAAGGTGTCAGTCGGCCCCGATTCGGTTCGCCTGAGGCTTAGAGATGCCCTACACAACGGCGTGGCTTACGGGCGAGGCGCGTCGCTCGCGATGGCTGGGACGTGGCTTCGCCCGTTGCATTTAGGCGGAAGAGATGGTCCGCAGTATCAACTGAGACTTTAGTAATCCTTTTCCAAGTCATCCTGGGTTCCTCTCGCGTGAGCAGCTGTCTGAGTCCGTGGTCCAGGGTTCTGGTGGGCTGAGAGGCTGAGATGAGGGTTCAAGATGACTAGTCTGTGGATTTCTGGCAAGTTCCTCGCACAAATCAGGGGACTCACTAAATGTCTAGTGTCCTATTGGGTGAACCTCGGTAACTTTGATCGTCCCGGAGAGGGGGTGCCTTAGGTTTTTCAGTGGATGGTTACCAAATCCATGAAGATCGGCACCAGTTGCGATGCAGATCCATTCGCATGGATTTTGTACCCGTCCGCACATCTCTAATCATCCCAACTGGTGAGTTTTTCTCAAAATCGGTTTCCCCCCTTTCCAACTGCTCAGGGTTCATTCGATTCTGGGTTCGCAGTTTTGGTTCACCTCCTTTCCATGGGCCCGATCCCTCAAATTCCGATCTGTTCTTGGGTCTCCAGCGGCAGTTTCACTGGAAGTCGCCAGTCAATTGCAACTCTACCCAAGTTACCAAGTTACCCCAGTGACTTTCCTGACGTCGGTACATCCTAAGAATCCCTTAGCTGGTGATCCGGGGCATAACTTCAGTGGCCCGTTGAGCGAAGCTTCGGATATCTCGCGACTCGCAACCGAAAATCGGATCTCTCGATCCCAGGATACCGCCACTTGCTGCAGGACACGCCCAGCCCCAGCGAGGCGGAAGCAGCTCGCAGTTTTTCGGGGCGGGTGGAGCACGTTTGCCGCGGCTCCCGGGGGATTTTCAGCCAGCTCAAAATTCCAGGAGCCATGGGCATTGGTCTTCTTTTGGTGGCTTTCTTTTGGTTTCCCTTGGCCAAGCATGAAGCAATCACAGACTGGATGAGCAGGCGGGTCTGTCTGTGCATTGTAGATCCACGAGTCGATTCGATTCGGACTGGAGATCCCAGAAGTTGCCTTTGACAAGTTGCCCCCCCAAAGAATCATGCCATGACATTAAGTGGGTGGAGCTTCTGTCTTTGTGAGTTGTGGGTAGGTTTGGATTGGAGGTTCGCGCATTGAGCTTCCAAAAGAGTCGAGCATTTGCAGTATGCGACCATGTGCAACCATGTTCCCTGCAGCTGATAAGGGCACCCTTTCTGGGGTTGGTGTACGGGGACACGAAAGGGACAACCACCCCCCTAAAAGACGAGACACATCCAAATAGAAGACCACCTCAAACGTCGTTGGTGGACATGACTCTCCTAAATGGTGTCCGATTCGAATCGGTCCAACATGTGGAAGTGACCTTTTCTGGCCCGAAAAATTGGGCGTGCCAACAAAGGGGTCCATCTAAACCGGCCGGTGTCCTCTTATTCCAATAGACCCATTGGCTATGAAGTTTCATACTTAACTGGCTTGCATAAATTCCGCCATCAAGCTCCGTCGAGGAGCCACGACCGGTTTTGGGGTGTAGCCCGCTTTGGAGACACACCAAAACCACCTATTTGGCCAAATCCCAATTTGAGACAAACCCCGTTGGGAACCCATCGGACATCATCGGACATGAGAGCAGATGCACTTGATCTGGTTTAACCTTATCTTAGCCGTGAACATCCACGTGGGACCCCCCCTTTCCCAAAACCTTCCAGGCCAGACCCCATTTACATGCTTCTACCCACATTTGTATGCCAGAGGTTCAGAATATGTGCATATGTACATATATATATATATGTATATGTAATATAAGACGACGGACAGACTTGTTTGTTAATGCACACCAAAGGTTCCCCAATGCAGAGATTCTTTAAACCCGCTTTTTCTGTGGCGCGTTGAGAGCTCAACTACTGAAGGGCAGAACACACCCGACGGTTTCTTCATGCGACGGATTCTTCATGCGGAAGGCATCACGCACCGACCTGACGCTTGTAGCAGAGCCCACACCTCCCGTTGGCGTTTTAGTATATGGGTTTCATCATTGCCTGGTTTAATCGGGGTGATGGTACTTTGTTGTGGACCATGCTGGTAGAACCAACAGTCAACGGGCCAAAAGGACAACGCTGCTCAAATTGGATGTCGCACTCTCGCTCCAATCGGAGTTCCACTGGGACTTCAGTCACTTGGGAAGACTGTTGCACAAGAATCCAGACTTTTGGGGCCACCTGACAGGACGTGGGGCACTTGAGGGCACTTTGGTTTGTGAACAGGGGCTGTTCTTGATAGATCGATAGGCAGGGAATTGTAATGGCCACTTAAGAAACACCATTTTCCCAAGGTTTCCTTTCGGGAATCCCTTAAAACCGCTTCATTCAACCAACACTTGGACTGCTTGTCATTCCGTGCTGAGCATCAGGGCGGGCGACGGAGAGTACAGGGCTTGCTGCTGTCGGTGCTCACGGTGGCTGCCTTGCTCTACCTCGGCAGGACTCAGACCTCAAGTGAGCCACAATCAAAACCCGGGTAGATGAAGGTTAGTAAGGGACGATCCCAACCATAAATAGCTGCGGCCACCTTCTTAGTTCTTTACATTGTTCTGGGTGCACCATTTTTGTACCGAGTTTTGATTCTGACTCAAGTTGTCAAGGGGGCCACGAGTCGTTTTTCGGTAAAAGGAGAATCCACCAGAGCATGAAACATACTCCCTCGACACTTTATAAGTGGGGTTGTAACCTTGGTAAGTGGGTCGACTCGATGATGCTTGTTGGAACACATCTATTGGAGAGAAACTACTTGCCTGACGTAGGCACATCCGAGCAACCTTGAGGCGGAGGAATCCGCTTTAGCAAAATCAAGCCTGAGTCCTTGTGCCAGATAGATGTCGTGGTTTCCCTTATAGTGGTGTCTCACTATGGATCATGGATTGGGGATCCCCCCTCAGTCAACACATTGGGGGCATCGCCCAGATGCAAAATCCACTCGTGGGAACTTGAACGCCAAGTTTAGTCATATGAGAAACGTGCTCGTCACTCTGTTGCTTCTCACACCGGGTTCAAGTATCTCCCCGATCTTTTTTTCAACCGCCCAGCTGACACATCCCTCCCGGATGTTGCCCGGACCTTTGGGGGCTTAACTGTCGCCTCTAATAAATCCCTCAGACAGATCCTCTACCTGAGTCACCGGCGGGATCGTCAAAAGCATGGGCCTCCTTTGGACCTGTTTCTTTGCCACCACTTCGTGCCTCCAGAAAATGTTTACCGAACATTTTCCGACAGCACTTCTGGGGTCTCCTACAAAGCGTTTTTTTTCTTCTCCAAATATGGTTGGCAGAATCAGAAAGTGTCTCGTCTCATGATCTCTGTGCCTCTTTTTTTTGTGAGCCGCGTGCCCTCCAGCCTCTTTCTTTGCAGATCCAGATCCCATTGGAGGGGCTTGGTGCCATGATTGAAGTAAGGTCGAACACTTCCATTTGAATCATTTTGCTTTATTCCCCCCAATCCATTCATCCATCACTACTGGACCTGCTTTCTCTCATCTCTTTTTACCAGGAGGTGTCGTACATGGAAGAGACGGGGCTCGTTTTTTTTGGATCGCTCGCTGGTTAATTCGGACTAGGACCTGGCGAATACCGCGGGGAGAGCATCTGCGCGGTCTGGGCAGGGGCCCAGGATGGATCAAGCCGCTTGGAGGTTCTTTTTGTTTGTTTGTTTGTTTGTTTGTTAGTTTTTTGAGAAACAACCCAAGCAGTTTGGAGCTCTTGAGTTGCAAACCATCAATCTTCCCAATTCAGAACCCCAGATTGACGAATCTGGCTGATGTTGATCCGATGTTCCCCCCAAGACTGATTCGGCCCCTCTCGATGAATCAGAGTCTCTGGCTGGCTCCGCTTCTGGCAAATTGCACCACTGTGCCTGTTTTTGTTTGCGAGAGTTTGCTAAAAGAGATGGGCTGAGATGGTCGCGACATGCCCATTTGCGACCCTTAACCCGCATGGTGGGGGGGGGGGATGGTATGCTCAGATGCAAGCGAGCCAAACACAAGCCAAGGCCAAGCTACAGCGCTCTCCGCACAATTTGAGCGGAGAAATGGACCCCAAAGACCCTCAAAATCTCAGCCCCGAACCACAAAACGGGTATGCCGAAGACATCGACAGAGGGCGGCCTTTGCGGACTTTCCACCAGGAGCTGCCTCCAAAGCCATGGGGGGGGTGCGTGGGTTCTGTGTGAGTCTGGGAGTACGCGCACACACGATTCTCTACTGACGAAAGGTGTTTTACAGTACGAAATGGTTTTAAAGCACCTCTTCGAACCTATTCGAGGACACCGGCTCTGCATTTGCCAGCTTTGCAGCGCGCTGCTGGAATTCTATCAGGATATTGACTCCCATGATGCCAAGGCTGAACACATTGTGTTTTGGTATATCCAGGGGGTGGATTCGCCAAGGATAGGCTCTGGGATTATCGTGGAGACTGGGTAGATTCTCCTCCTCCTTATACCCACCGCTTGTTTGGACTCATTTGAGTAGTGTTCATAGCCGATTCGCCATTGTACCACGTTTTCTCACCTGGTTCCATGGGGGTTTCTGGCAAAGGCTACAGCATCTCGATAAACATGTTGGTAGAACCAACCGTCAACGGGTTTCGTGCGTTGCTCATCTTGGAACAGTCCTTCAGCCTTGTGTCTGGGAAATCCAACGCGGAGCTCCCTAGGGCCGTTGGATCCTGGAGCAACCCTGATGTATTTTGTTTGGCAAAGGGGACCCTCCCACATCTTGGGTCAGTGTCGCTATGCTTGTCCTTTGAAAGGCAAAATGGCACCCTACTGATTTCTTGAAGGACTTGAGCCGGGCATTTTGAAAGTGGACTTTGCAAGATGGCCCAAAGCTCTGACTTCCATAGAACCGCTCCATGTTGGGGTTGAACAAGTTGGCCACTGAACTTGTGTTGTGGATCCTTTTGTTCGTGTCACTTGGAAGGATTCTTTTTGGGGGTATATGTTTTTTCACTTGGTTGAAGAAGACGCCACAAGGCACTGAAGCTTGGAAAGCTTCGGCTTGGGCTGGGTTTTGGGCAAATGTTGACCCCCGGATTTAGTAGAACTCGTCCATGCTTTTCCATGACCAGTGGCAACCCATTTTGGGATTGCCAACTAGTCTTGACCACAGCCAGCGGGCCCCAACACTCAGGCACCGTGCCCGGAGAGAGCTGGTCCTTGCCCCAGTGGACTTTTGCGCCAAACATCGACGCGGAAACCGGGAAAAACATCGCAGGCGACCCCTTGTGGTGACAGTTAAACGCTTCACGTTGCCCACCTCGGCCGGAATGCTTTTGGATGGCTCGGTACTGTGTTTTGGTTAGTCTTGTGTTTCTTTGAGTGAGTGAGTCGGCACCGCAATGTGCGAGCTGGTTTCCAAGATGGAGAGTGGGTGCATGTTCGCGCGTTTCCACATGGCTTTAAGGGCTAGATGGAACGAAAGCGGCGGTCAGAGAGCCAGTGGACCGGGGCCAAGCAAAGCCTGAGAAATATTTGTAAGGAACTGGACCGGTTTCTAGGGGGGGTGGACCAGTTGACCGGTCCAACTCCGGTTTTTGGAGGTTGACTGGTTTCTAGGGGTTTGACCTTACCCGGCTTTGACTGGGTGTGGGCTTGCTCAGGGGCTTGCAGTTTTAAAGGGCAACTGTGCTTGGTTTCTTCTCGGCTGGCTTAGCTCTGACCAGTTGAGGTCCGATTTTGGCTCCCTTGCAAGAAAATGACACTCACCTAGGTTTCAACATTTCACCGTTCACTGACTTGGCAATGAACCCCAAGCGTGATTGCTTGGTTGTTTCCTGCAAGCGGATCTCCGCAAATGGTTTGGTGCTCGGTCTGGTTCCCTTACACGCGTCAAGAAAAACACTTCCTGAGAGAGGGCGAGGCCGCAACAAATGGCTGTTTGGGGCCAAAGCGGGCCTTGTCTTTTGCATGGCGCAGCGGCGCCTTCGAAGGCAGATATCCTCAGTTGAACAAATGCAAGCCTGCAGCATCCATCCATCCATCCGTCCGTCCGTCCATCCATCCATCCACCCACCCACCCACCCATCCATCCATCCATCCATCCATCCATCCATCCATCCATCCATCCATCCATCCATCCATCCATCCATCCATCCATCCATCCATCCATCCATCCATCCATCATTCCATCCATCCATCCATCCGGCTTTACATGCATACATGCGTGCATGCATGCGTACGTGCAGCATACATGCATGCATGCGGGGTACGTACGTACAGAAGTGCATACACACATATACACACATACACAGACGCACATATCATGTGCAAGAATGTTGCAGGGCCCTTATTTGTTTGAAACATGTTTCCCGGCCGTGGTCTTTGGGGATATTGTTTTTGAGATTTGGAAGTTTGAGGAGTCGCCAGATGAAGCTAGCATGTGCGCCATCGTGGGAGGAAGTGTCTGCGCTGTTTGTAGAACACAACGGTTTTGCGAGTATACCGCACCTTGTGGGATTTCCCAGTATGATCATTTAGTTTCTTTGAGCTTGGGAAGTGCTTGCTTGAGCTTTGAACGCACTTGATGGCACACCCGGTTTGCTCTTGGTTCAGCTTCGTAGTGTGACAGGGGGCAATGACCTGGTTCAACTGGAGGCTCCTATGGTTGAGCCCTGACACGTGGCAAGTGCAAATTGCAGGGTTAGCGCTTCAAACACTTGCTCAGGCATTTGCCCACCCGTTTGGACAACAGCTTTCAGAATGTTCCTCATGCATGTTGCAAAGCTTTGCGTTTATAAAAATGGCGCTATGGGTATCCTTCGGAAGCCACCATCATGGCTGGCCATGGCAGCGTTGTGACGCATGAAGATTTGCAAATAACCCCCCCCCCATACAGAAATTATTCGGGCACTTGTTTGGGGCTGAAGCTTTGCAACTTTTCCATTGCTGGTGCCTGGCAAATTCTGCCAACGCATGACATTCAAGGACAGGGGCCGTGGCTGGGATTGGCAAGGGCCCCTTGAAATATGGGTAACCCTGTTTGAACCTCGAGCAACAGGAAGCTACAACCTTTTTTGCACCAATATTGCCATCAAGTAGCTGACACATATACACACATGCACACATATACACATGCACACACACACACACACGTATGTATCTATGTATATAACACAACGTGTATACACACATACACACACACATACGCACACACACACATACACGCACATACGCACATACACACATACAGTTGTCACATAGACGACTCTTTGCAGGAGAGTAATCCCAGTTTTCCTTCATTCAATCTCTCGGCCCCCAAAAGGATTCTTGGTTGTCTTTCTTTCTTTCTTTCGGTGTCTCGTGCTCATGTGCTTTCTGAGGCATCCAGTGCTGTCAGCCTTTCTCAAAGGACGGACGTGTCATGGGATAAACTCGACTGCTGGACGAGGGCAACCCTGAAGTTGAGGCAGTTTCATCCCCAAATCCATGAGCTTGTCCCCTCCTCAAGTTGACAATCTGGATACTTGAACGGAGCTTCACAGTCAAAAGATGAGGCTTGTTTTGATCTTGGACCATTTCCGGTACTCTTTGTCTTCCCGAATCGACTGAACCAAAAAACAGGTTGCCCTTGCCTGGATTGGATTCGGGATTTGAAGCCCTTGAGCCTAATTCAGGAATCGATTTTAGGTTTTGCCTAGGTGGTCTGACGGACACCATGGGCTTCGTACGCGTGTGGCAATCGGAGCCCCGAAAACGCCTCTTGTTTTACCTTTTGGCTTCCTTGAAAAAGGATACCAACAAAAGCTCACAAACCCATTTGGGCCATGAAGATTCATATAGAAGCATACACACACACACACAAGTGCTTGGTTCACCAGGACGTTTCAGCTTAAACCACGCATTTCTCACATTGAGCTTGAGATGTGACCTATGGCCGTCCGCAACTCAACGTCCCAGTGCTTGGGGAAGCCATCGGCTATAAGCTCCAGGAAACGAGGCGCAATTATCCAGCCATCAGAGAGACCCAAAATGTCACCAAAACCTATGGAGGAAGGACTGGGTGCTTTGTGAGCGTTTGAAGAAACGAGGTGAGATCAAAATGCAAACTGGTGTTGGAAGAAGTAGGGGGGCCCCCTCTTAACCAAGACGTTCAGTGGTTCCTTCCCATGTCTTGTCGTTTTGTTGGTTTTTGTTGTTGTGCGTAAAGTTCGCCCCTTCAATCTCGACCAAGCCAGAAACAGGTCCTTTTTGCCCTTACCGCATGGTCAAGATAAACTGGAAAAGGATGGCCAAAACGGGTCGCTGGGTCCTAGATTTCGCCAGGACACGTGCAGGCCGGTCAGCGCCTGCCGAAGAATTGGACCCTCGAATACCAGGATGGCGTGACTGGAGAGCGGCTCGTCACTGGTGACTTTGTGGCCTCAAAAAATCTCAAACAGGGCATCTTAAAGGGCCCTGACACGGGTATTTGGGCGCGTCTTAGGGGATCCCCCCAGATTTCGTTTTTTCATCGTGGTTTCCCTTTTAAGCCACCCAACAGAGGGTTTCCTCAAGAAAAGACACACCCCTGCATGTTTGGACCGAGCGACCGGACTAGGAGGACGTGCCAATCCTGCACAGCCGTGCCGGTGAGGCCGGACCCGGACGTCTGGACATGCCAAAACTGCACCAGTTTCTGACCCATTTGGGTGTGTCTCCTTTCAGGGGCCCAAGAAAAAACGTTGGTCTCTTTTCGTGGTTTCTCTTTAAAGAAAACCAAGAAGGGTACCACCAACGAAGACAAACTCTTCAGCTTCAGAATCACGTGTCGCAGAAATAGATGGTGATTCCTGCTTGTTTCATAATCCAGGGCTGTCTATTTTTCACAAAAGGACACCTATGTTCAGACATGTTTTTTGTCCGTCCCCGTGTTTTCTTTTTGGAGAATCTACCTCAACTGGACATATTTTCTCCTTTGTTCCCCCTGGACGCACAATGCAAAATTGCAGCTCGAGCCCAACAAGGCGACCAACTCCAAAAGAACCACTCACCTCCACTGCCACCCTTTTTCTTGTTTGGACTTTTGGGGTTTCTCCAGTTTCTCCAAGCAAATAGATATATGACCTTTGCAGGTTTAAGCCTCGGAACTTTTTTGGGTCCCTGAGGCGTGTTCTCCGAGCGAACAGGCGATTCTTCTCGGAAAGCGGGTTCGGCGCGCCCCAAGAAGGGCCCGAAATGAGTCTGGGCCCATGTCTTCAGGCGGACTGTTAGCCCAAGAGGCGTAAGCTTTGCCGGAGTCAGCTCAGCATCAGTCTTGTTTTTTTTTCTTTTTCTTTTTTTGGCCCGAGACGTCTGGAAACTAGAAAGTCCGGATACGGCAAGACCCAACGGCACTGCTCCACGCAGAGGTCCTTTGCGACTTTTGGGGTGCCTCAAGCATCAACTTGTGGTTGCAAAGAACAACATGCGACTGTCCTATTGGTGGTTGATGATTTCAGGCTGGACCTTGGAACTTGATGTGGCATGTTGTTGTGATGGTTTAATGCTCCTTTGCAGGTCTATCCCAAGAGGCCGGTCCAAGGTCAACCATGCTTGAGTGCACAGGGTGTGCTGACAGACCTTCAAACGCTCGTGTTCTTTTTTGTTGCGAGCTGCTCTCGGGTCTCCGTCTGGACAGAGAGCCCTCGTCTCATTGCTTCTTAGCATCTACCGCATCCCACCTCAGAGGGACTTCCTGATGGGCGATGACTGTTCTTCCGGTCGCCGGGGACACGTGCGGAACAAAGTACACGCGCGTAAATTACTTCTATAACAGCACCCAAAACCCTAATCTAATTATTCAGCCCCTTAGATTAGAGCTTTTGTCCAAAGGCTTTGTGTGTTACAGCCATGGTTATGCGTAAGTTCGAAGCTTAAGCTTACCCGATCCAAGAGGCGTTTCTAGGGCTTTGGGCTTGTGCTTGGGCTTAGGCCAAAGAGAAGCGGGTGTGGCTGCTCAAGGTTTGGACGGCGCGGACCTCAGCTTTTGGTCGCCGCTCAAAGCGGACAACCGCAAAAAGGATTTTCCGGACCTCCAGTTGCGCACTTTTGCACAACTTTTTGGAGGGGGTGGGCCGCTTTCAAATCAAAAAGCAAGAACGGGTCCCTTGTTTTTTCTCCATGGACATCCACTTGGTATCAGGGGGCACTGGTTGCAATTGGAAATTACCCCCCCCCCGCGAGCGGTGGGAGAAAAAAGGTGTTCAGTGTCTTTTACAGCCGAACTCGAATGACAAATACGGCCCAGACAGCCAGTGTTGCCCCTTTTGTAAATTTGGAGGGGTGTCCCTGTAAAATCAACCACAAAAATCAACCACAAAAAGCAAGGTGCCCCTTGCTTCCCATGGCCACTGGGGATCTATGGGGGCTTCTCAACATAGACCCCCCACAAAGGGGGGTGTCCTTGTGTTCTGCGTCAGAACCGAGAGGATCCCCCCATTTCGAGAAATCGAATTGTGTTTTGCCCTTTCAGATAGTGCCTCACGGTGGGATTTTCCGGGAATTCTTCAAGTTTGTGGGTGGCGAGTTTGGACGCGGTTGGGGTTTCGGAGTGCGCCTTCGGGGGATGGACTCACTACAAGGGGGGAGGAGGAGGACTCGATTTTCCCAGGCGCTGTTCCACTAGTCTATAGTTCGTTGGGGGACTTACAATTTTCTCACCAAACCACAAAAAAACTCTCTAGTTTCCTCAGAAACACAAGCAGACATACTGTAATATTTTCAATTTTCCCACAGAAACAACGTGACGCCCTGATTGTGCCATGCCCTTTCCCGCATAACCGCACCATGTGTGGCCGTAGCTCATATCCACGGCACTCTGTCCAACAATGATGGAAGTGGACAGAGGGGCTCCCCAAAAGGAACTAGTCTTCCAGAACCCTCCTGCCAGCTTCCATGACTGTCGGAGGGAGAGTACCCTCCCAACAACACTGGAAGTGCACAGACCCCTTGATCAAACCTTTCCTTTTGGCAAGCTTGTGAACTTCCAGGTTCGGAAAGAGAGTAGATCAAGCTTGCCAGTGATGACTAGGATAAATCCTCCCCCGTATGATCGCGGACATTACTTGTGACAGTCTCAGAAAAAATGTCACCAGTCAACTGCTAAAAGGGGGGGCAGCTGAACATCAATTGTCAGCCACGTTTCAAAAGAAGCCAACATGTTTTCCACTGACCCGATTGGGATTTTCTTTGTACTCAAATGTCCAAAGGGTACTTTTCCCTTTGTAAGTCCCAATCTTTCATGAGCATGCTTGACTTGCTGGTTTGGGCACCTGCCCAAATTCCAGAAACCGTCCTTTTGGGGAAACGAGTCGAATTACTGCAACTTTCGGGGGCCTTTGCAATTTGGAAACGTTTGAGACATGTGAGTGACCCACGCGTGCTACTAATTCGAGGGGGGGCGGGAGTTGGACCATTTTTCTTGACACCTGCTGAATTGGGAGGCTCTGGCTCATGTCTTTCGAAGCCAAGAATACTCTCGTGAAAACTAAACACCCAAAACAGGACCTCCCCAAATCCCCCCGCCCCCCCCCGAAACATACACGCTCTCTGGCCGAATGCCATTCCCACCCCTTTTCGCGGATAGAGGCTCGAGCCTCGCTTTGGGAAATGACCTCCATGTCCTTTCTGTGGTTACTTGCGAGCTAATTTTGAAACAAGGAAAACCAAACCATTCTCGGGGTCTACTCAAGAAAGACACCCAATCTGTTTCTACAAATTCCCTGGCCCGGGTCAGGCACAGTGGGTCTCATTTTGGTCACGCGTCATCCGTTACCCACATCAAGTGCCTGCGCTGTAAATTTCAAAATCTACCAGATCTGAAAATCCATTTTCCAAAGCTTACACAGGTGAGTGTGTCGTTGTTTTGTGGACCCCCCTTCCAAAAAAAAGGAAACAAGGCGGTTTCTCCTTTGTTCCCCTTTGAAACCAACTCGAAAGGGTCGGCTTCTCCCCAAAAAGGAACCCAGGACACGAGCCCGTCCCAAGCAACTTCGAAGCGCAGGACTCGCCCTCCAAGAGTAGCTCTGCCCAGGCCGATTTGTGACGTCTGACTCTGCTTTTTTTCGTGGCAGTTGTTTTTTCTTCAGGAATCGGACTCCCCAAAAAGGATCTCGGTCTGCCTTTTGGCGTGGGTGCCCTCTAGACAAAGACAGCCCCCCTAAAATGAACATAGAAGTCAGACTTCATGTGAAAACCAACTACTGTTGAGGGTCCTCGGGGCAAAACCCTGACAGAGGCCATGAGGGCCGTTTACTAGAGGTCCCTTTGCAGGCTGAATCACTCCCCCGCAAATTACCCTGGAACCCAAACAGGTTGGGCTCGTTTAAGAGGAATTTCCTATTTGTTTTTCTGGGTAGGTATGACAATTAATTTGCCGAGGATCGGCTTTGCCTTCTCTTAGCATTTGCATGGGACCCCATTTGCAAACGTATTGGGGGCTTTCATGTGGACCGGACCAGGTTCTGCTTACCCACGTTTTGATCTTCCGAAGGAACAAACAAGCGAAACCAAAGGTCTTGGTGGCTTGCTGGTTCTCAAAGAATGAGTTGGAATCACAAGCTGAGCCACCGAGGATCGGGGGAATTTCTCCCGGATCGGTCGACCATACCATCCCAGACGGCCCGAGTTCTGGGTGTGGTTCCTTTGTTTGAGAAGGAAGCCACGTATGCTTGGAGTTTCCCCCTTTGAGGCAAGCCCACTTTTGCCAGAAGGGCTTTCCTTCCGCAGGCTGAGAAGCGCTTAGCGTCGGTGCTCAAGTCCGTTCCCTTTGGTGTACAGGCGACGCGTCTCGAATCGTTGCCGAGTTCGGGGGGCGACGGTTCCCGCGGACATAGGGAAGTGGCTCCCTTCTTTGTGAGGCTACCCGTGTCCTGTGGTTTTCCACCGAAACCAACCATTTTTTTTTTGGGGGGGGGTTAAAGGGGACGATCCGCGCCAGAAGTTGGATGGTTCAGTTTGGGGTTGGGTGGTTGAGTCAGTCACCCAGGTTTAATCGGCCTCCTTTTTTTGGTTGGGTTCTGCTATGTTTTTTTCTTTTTGGTACGTGGTTCTTTTGTTTACATGTCACCAACGTTCGGAAGGATGTTTGATGTCCAGCCTTTGCTTGGTGTTCAATGTCAACCCCGGATCAGCCGACCAGATCAGACCCACGGGGGCCATTTCCGCTATTTACGCACAAAGTTTTTTTCCGCCCTTGTCCAGCATTTCAGGTTTCATCAACCTCCACTTCATGGGAATCTAGTTTTTAGGGAATCCCACTTTGGTAGGAAACAATCACCCATTTCCCTCTGTGCCAAAAGTTCAGAAGGAGGTTACCCTGGCATCACCGAGTGTGCAGAGTGGGCACAACGTCCCAGGGCCCTGGAATCTTGGATCGCAAGGAATTGGTGATATCTATTTTACCCCAAAACCTTTGGAAACGAGGCGCGGGAGGTCTGATTTTGAGCATTCCCCTATTGAGCCAGCAAGTTTTTCGTGCAGATGGTTTCGTGTTTTGCCTTTCGCCACGAAAAAGATGCTGAGCCATCCATCTTTCAGGTTTAGCTACAAGTCCTCCCGCAGTGGGGTTTTACGTATTTTTTACTTGCATCTTAAAATTGATTGGGGGAGGGGGGGAGCCTATAAGGGGTCTTTTGGTTGGATATGAAAGGAAAGCAAGAATCGGTAGGGGCTGCCTGTTCATTTCCAAAAGGTGTAGTTTCCTTGAACGCCAAGCCGGGGTGCCCGAAAGGGGGGCCCGCTACACCCTCATTTCTTTGTTCATCCAAGTGATACTTCTCCTCATCCTTCACAACATCCGTCAACGAGGGCCCAGCTGAATTTCGGTCGGTGAAACATAACATCTGCTCAGACCTCCAGTAAAGCAATTCCCATTTTCCCTTTTTCTGGAGAGAGTTGGATTTTAGAAATCAACGAGCCACAAAAGAGTGCCTTTTTTTTCTCATGGAAATCCACTGGGGTCTGCGGACTTGCGGCAACATCCACTTTCATGTGACCTTCTTTGGGCACTGGGGACCGATTGAAGACCCTCCGGCCTTCTGACACCTTTTGGGACCCTGAAGCAAGCACATGGGAAGAATCAAATTGGCCGGACATAGGCTAGAACCACATTTCGAGGGTTGGGGGAGTCTGTTCGAGCAACAAAAACAAAACGGCCGCCTTTAAAGGGAAACCGAAACCGCAAAAAGAAGGAGGTGGTTTTTCCACTGCCTGTTCCCCAGATCTGACTCCCAAGTCCGGACTCGGCGCGTCTCGATGCTTTCCGCGCCGGGCGCGTGGTTTTCGCCAGGTGCTCTTTCGGGGCAAACCCTTGGAGGACGGCTTGCCCATGCTGGCGCTCAGGGCGGACCGAAAGCAGCTGAAGGCGGAGCCGGGATCGGAAGCCGTTGAAACGCCTAGCTCGCTGGGCTAGGTGCCTTTCCCCTCGTCGGGGCGAGGTTGTTTTAGGCTGAAAATTAAGGAACACCGGTGATGACAAAATGGAGGGTAGGAGTCTTGGTTTAGTGGTCATGGTTTTGACATGGGATTCATGCCCACCAAGGGTATTCCTCATTGAGATTCTTAAGTCAAACATGCCAAAGCCTCGGTGAACCTTTGAAGGACACCAAAAGGAGGCGTAAAGGACCACGGGTATCCAAAAGTGACAGGAGGTCAAAAAAGAACAACACATATGAGGCTTGGTTTCTTTTGGGCAGAACCCGCCGGGCTTTTTGGGGGACCCTGCTAAGCGACCCCTTTTAGGCCTCCAAAGTTGAATCTCTTGGCTCTGGGTCCTTGATATAGCCTCAGTCTGCTCAGCCGGGTGCCGGGTTTCACCCAGACTGCACATGGTCGCCCCCAAGGTCGCCCCTCACCCTGAAAAGCCGTTTGTACTTTGCACCATTCACTTGTCACACATGCCATGGCCCCCGGACAACTATTGGGTTGGATGGATCCCCGGAACTGCATAACTTGTTTTGGGGCATGGATGTTTTTTTCCCCCCCCCCCCCCCCAAGCAGAACGTGCCACATGTTGGGGGCCGAAGCCATCCAGGAAACATCCCAGTTGCAACCGGCGCGCTTCCTTGAGGCGAAAGGGAAACCCAGCCTTCAACGCGCTCTGGGGCGTTTCTTGTGTCGGATGGACTTCCCAGAATTCTGGTCGGCATTCAGGTGAGCCACGTGCTCAAAACCCGGGTAGATGAAGGTTAGCAAGGGACGATCCCAACCATAAATAGCTGCGGCCGCCTTCTTAATTCCTTAGATGGTTCTAGGATTGCGACCATTTGAGTACCAGGTTTTGATTGCGACTCAGGTTTGAAGATTAGACAATCCACCAAAGAGGCGGCTTCTTTTCCTGAAGTTTCGCTCGGAACGTAGTCTCAAAAAATCGTGCCCATGTGTTCCCTTTAAAACCAGGAACAAGGGGGGACACCCTCAAAAACACGACACGCAAAATTGCTTCCGAATTTCGCCCAAAGTGGTAGAGCACACCGACTTTTGGACATGATCGAATGGAGCCATCCTGGTTTCCTTTGAGATTTTGGCTCATTCCCCAAGCGATTCCCTGAGAACGCTGGTGCGCTTCGGCCGCGTGAAGATGCAGTCCGCACAATTGCTTGGCCGGCGCACACGGGTGGGCCGATAGTGAGTGGCTGAAGCTGATGTTTATTTGAAACCGGGGTGAAGGGGGGGTGAGTTGGAGGCTTATTGGATCCGAGTCAGATTCCGCAATGCCTTGCTACCTTGCCTGAGGCCTACTGTGTTGGTTTCAATGTCATTCTCATTCAAAGACTGTCCCTACCACTAACAGGACAGCAAGGTCTTGGTACATTTTTGGAGGCCTTTGGCAGTATCGATTATTCGCCTGAGCAACTACTCTTGAAGTAAGGATCCCATTCAAGCCTCGCAAGTTTCAAAGTCTCAAACCAACCTTGTTACACCTTTATCCTCCAAGCTTGGCTGTTCACAGAATCCGCAAAACACACCCAAAAAGAAGGTCCCTCTACTTCACCGCTTCGTCATGTTTTTGTTTTTTTGTTTGGTTCTGTTCAGTGTTAGTGGGGGGGGGGTGCCCAAAAACATGTCTTTGCTTCCATGCCAAGGCTGGAGAGTAGATCAAAACATTTGGTTGGCTGAGTCTTTCCATCCCAGGACAAATCCGGTTCTGCTCATCCCTGTTTTGAATACTTTGGAAACTAAGGAGGGTAGCCAAACTCGATTTTTGGGTTTCAATGCTAATCTGCAGGAGTACCCCCGCCCCTTCTTCCCATCCCCAATACACACACCAACTGCCACTGGAGGCATAGGTGTCCTTTTGAGGATAGCTTGGTCAAGAATAGAGTGGTTTAGATGCGTCTTATTCAAGTTGCCAAGGGAACACCCATCGGTTTTTCCAAAAGGTCATGGAGGTGGTCGTTTTGGTTAGTGTGCCGAGTCGATTCGTCGTTTCGATCCGCGGCAAGGCGATGCTTGAAAAGAGCCGCTCGCAGCTGGAATTCGTGGAGCAGGATAGCGTCATCTGGCGTCAAGCAGAGATTCGTTCCAGAGGTTTTGGATGGACTCTGGATGGCGTAAATTTCGTTGTGGGGGAAGGTCGGTGATCCAATGAGGCTGGTCCGAAGACCTTTCCCGGATAAAGGCTGGAGTCGTGAAACATCCCCATCCCAAGCATCGTGGGGGATGCAGCAGTCAGCATCCCCTTCTTTTTTTTGGGCGTGGTTTAGACGTATCACGCCCGCAGCCTTTTTGGAGGTTGAAAGGGAACTCAGGAAAACCAATTCACCTTCGCAGCCAAACTTACTCAAGGCGATCGGCTACTTAGTGGTTCGTATCCTTGGCTACAACTCATTCAGCCTTGTTCTCAGGGCCCGTTCTGTGGAATGCAGCCACCGTTGCCAACCTCTTGTATATCCGACGTAGCAAATCGATGGCCTTTTTCAAACCCCTTTTTGGTTGGTTGCTTTGAAGGAAACCCCACATGGCCCATGCAGCAGATTCAGACAGAAGCGACATGAGCAACAGTCAACTCTTTCAAGCACCTGTTGCAAATTCCATGTCATCGGAGCGCAATTAATATTGACCGCGGCTTACATGAACAGTGACAAACGGGTTGACACGTGCAGAGGGTGCCTGCCCTCCCAGTGAAAGTCTCGCAGTGGTTGCTTTGGTTTGCTGTGCTTTCGGAATTCTCCCAGGCAGCTCGTTTTTAGGCGTACATCCAGAAAGGGCCCCTCTATTTTATTGGTGGGTGGATGGCGGATGGTTTCCAGCCAGGGGAGATAAAACTATATTGATATGTCTGGTCTAAACTTACTAGCTCAGCCATTTTTCAGAGCAAGCAACCCACAAGCAAGTCTGCAAGTTTGGATTTGGGACCAGGAACAAAGGAGCAAGGCTCTTGCTAAAAGGGCGACAGGTTGAAAAAGAGGCGGGAGGATCCTCCTGATTTTCGTTGGATTCCTTCATTTCCCAGATCCATATTTTACTTCCCAGGTCTGGATCCTGTTGGCTGCCTTCTTTTTTCTCCGGGCCCAGGCAGCATTCCAAGGGTCTTTCGGTTTGGCGGCCGACAGCCGAGGTCTTGCAAGAGACGAAAGACCTCCTGGATGTCCAGGATCCGAAGTCGCAAGAAGCCGAAGGAATGTACAGCAATAGAGCTTTCTTGGCTGTCTTCGTTTGGTAGCTGGCTCATAGAAGTCATGTGATGCAAAGTAAGGGGAGCCTCAAAATTCGCCGGTTTCCTTCTTGTTCCGCTTTTGAAACAGGAAAGCACACACACACACACACATATTCCAAATCCCGGGCTGCCGTCAACAGGAGCACGAGGTGCACTACGACGACAAGGAGAAGTCGTGGCCTCGGGCATCGGAACCGGTTTCGTTGCAGGGCGGTTGGAGGACAACCATGTTTGTAGCACTCCCCAAAGAACCAGTTGCTTGTCAGGGCAACTCAAAAACGGAAGAATTATGTACCCAAAAAGCACTTGGAGGTAGCCACGTGCTGGGCGCGGAGCGCTCACCGGATCCAAGGAGCCGAAAGGTTCTGGTCCTCCTGTTATTTCCCCTTTTAAAAAATAAAACCAACCCAAAGAGTTTCCCGAAAAAAAGAGCAAAAAACTGGGGGGGGGGGGGGGTAAACGGGAAAAAAAACAGACCCATGTGCTTCCCTTGACCTTTCTTTCATGTGCCAGCTTACCCTTGGCGATGGGATCCCCGGAGCATCCCAAGCCTTTGATCGAGGGAGCCATCTGCACCCTTTGCGGAATTGAAGGGAAAGCATGGCGCCAAAACCGCACCAAGGCCCCTTTGGTACCTTTTGAGTTCCCTACTCTGAGTTTGGTCGTTCCACTTCTTTTTTTGTTCTCGCGGTGCATTTAGGGTGTCTTTCCTTCCTTTTCGGGCAAGAGCACAGTCATTTTATTTTGGTAGACTCATACTGACTCTCGAAGCCATCATTTCTTCGTAGCTTGGCCAGCTGGTGGTACTGATATTTGAAAAAAACAACATCTCCTTTTCGTTTTTCAAAGTCGTTTCTTTGGGTATGTGTCGAAATAGAGGAACCCCAACATGGATATCGGCTTTCCTTTTGGTTTCAAGAAAAAAGCAACTGAAAAGGGTACCATCAGATACTACAGGCCCAAACGGCCGCGGTTTCCTGGTGAGTCCCCTGCGTCTCTTTTTGGAAGTCGGTGCACTTCCATAAGATCTTTAGGCACCTCTGCAAGTGACACACAGACGCATTCAACTCAAATTCAATACCACCTAAAAGAAAACAATCGCACCTTTTTTTTCTGGGAGATCAAAGGCACCTTTTCGGGTTTTTCTTGGGAGGCTCCTGCCATGCGAGATAGGCTTTGGGATTTTCCGCCAGGTTCTCCTCGCGGCAAGCCGCGCCACCCTCCTGGGGCCCGGACGCCCGGCCTTCCGCCATCGATGCGGAGGTGAGGGTTTTTCCGGGGAAGCCAAAGGGAAGGCCGAAATGCATTGTGGGTGTCCTCCATTTATCTTTGTGGAGTTCAAAGTGGCAGTCTCAGTGGAAACCAGTGAATTGCAACTTTTGAAGGGGAAAATCCAGTGAGCCCTGTATTGTGGGGGTCCTAGAAGAAGACAGCTATACAAAGACATTGCAAGATTGGTTTCTGGGCCTTCCAAGGCTTTGCAGATCTTGAATAGCTCGTAAATGGGTTTGCCCCAAGACCATTCCGTTCAAGATTTCCCCAAGCATCCGCAAGAGAACCCCTTGCGTTCAATCTACAACTTGGGTAATCAAACAATGGGGGTGGCTCGTTTTTGTTTGCGGCCACCCCTCTTTTTGGTTTGGTTTGTAAAGGAAAACCGAAAACTATTTGGATACAATCCCAAATGTGGTTGTCTCAAAATCGCGGATCCAAAGCCCAAAATGGGGTGTTTCTCCTTTTGGTTACTTGTTAAACTACTCCCAAAAAGGGGCGGCCTCAAAAGGCTAGTGGGTGGCAATCAGCTAGCATGAACCTCGTTTGTACGGCGCACCCATTCTTGGGAAGTGCTGAGAAGTCTACAATTTGTACCTGTTGATGGGGTATGTTAACTGATTGTTACTCACCATATTTTGTTTTGGTGGTTTCCCAAGCAACCAGATTCGATTTGATCCAGTTTTGGGGAAAGGTTGTTTAGGCAACCGCCCGAAGCAATTGGTCGTTTTTTTTTTTTTGCGCCAGCACATTGCTTGTCGGTTTTTTACAATTCCCGCGGTACGCATCTCATGGGGTTTGCCTGCTCCGGACGGCGCCTGCCCACTTCGCCCTTCGCCTGCCAGCGGGTTTATCGACGTGGCGCTTCGTCCTCGGATGACTTCGCCTGCCAAGAGGCCAAGAGCGGGTTTTGGCAGTTCTGCGATGCGCACCTTGGAAACCGACGGGCTTACATCCAGGCAACTCGACTGGGCCCAGGCCGCCGCAACGACCTGACGGCACCATTTTGAAGGCGCTTGGGAGAAACGCGGGGCCAAGTCTTTGAGCTCTACCAGCGGCTTGCACGCGGGGTGCTGGACGTTCCTGAAAGATGATCAAACGGCGGAACATTGGTGAGTGATTTCCATTCTTTCTCCTTCAATTCCGAGCGTTTAAACTGTTTTTAAAAGGACGACTTTTTGGGGGGTCCAAATAATTTCAAGTTGAGCATCAGTGGGGTTTGAAACGGCGCAGCTTTGGCTTCCCTTTACCGAGGACCGAAAGTTCTGCCCTTCCGATCGGGCCGGAGTCGGACCTCTTGGTGCACATAAAAACTCCTCAGGACCCAGCCACTTTTGAGGTCACAGCCATGCGAGTAGCAAGATCGCATTGGCAGTCTGCTGGTGCAAAGTCGTGCTATTGTGGGATGGGCAAAATCCACCTCGCACCAATTGGTATGTTGTTGTTTTGTGTAATCCCAGTATATAGCCATAGGCTTTATCCATCGTGCGAAGTGGATTATGCCCATCCACAGTATCAGGCATCGTTATTTAGGATTGCTGGGTTTTGTTTGAGTTTGTTTCATGAGTAACAGACATTGGGGTTGATCAATATTTCTGGCCCCCAAATGACCATAGGTCACTTTTCCCATTTATTGGCAAATATCATCGTCTTAGTGGCTTTCCAACCAATGGTCATCCATGTATTGCGGACCGTTTGATCAACCCCCACATCAGGGGTTTTAGATTTGTTCGCTTTCCTAATTGGTGGTTTGGTTTGCAGAAATCACCACCAACTCAAAGCAAGGCCTGGACCGCATCGACCAGCGCGGCGCGGCGCGGGGCCCAGCGAGTTTGTGAGATTCTCAGACCTGAGCTGCGGGAGCCACAAGGCTCTTGGGTTATGCTTTAAGGGACCTTGGGAAAGATGGTTCATTCAGGATGTCTGGGCCAAATTGACGACCATTTTTGCTAGCTTTTGCAAAGGGTTTCCACATCGTTTTTGTTCGGTGTATGCTAAAGTGAACAATAGGTTGGGGGTCGGGAGAAACCAGGGAGCCCCTTTCCCCACAGAACAAACTTGGGTTTGTTGCCGAATCCGGCTGTGGATCCTTGGAGCGGATTCCACAGATCGGGATGTCCGGTGTCCTTTGGATCGGTGAGTTTGGCTAGAAACGGATGGATTCCAGTGGTTTAGATGGACTTTGTGCCCTATTTACCGGGGCAACCCATCTATTCTTCCAAAAGGACACTTATGCCCGTACACACAGAAGCGACCGCTCTCACAAGGCCCTTTGAGTGGGTTCAACCAGCCACCCATTTCGGGCATGTGGCCTAGGCAACAGACATGTCGGTCAGCACATCTTCAAAGTGACAAAGTCGGCATGGTAATGACAAAGAGCTGGGGAAACTTGGCCACACGAGCTGTTTTGCGCGCTATCGTCCCCAAAAGGTCCGGAAGGTTTCTAGGGGTTGCCGTTGGTGATGCCAGCTGGGCTTAGTTGTTGTTTGTCAGAGGTACGCAAACATCACAGGGTGGGGAACAACTTGGTACCCAACACCAATACCCGTAAGAGGATCGCTGCAAACTGGACCCCAAGTACTCCCAAACCCCCCAAGATTCAATCTGACCCCTTGGATCAAAACGACCATCCGAGCGAGCTGTGCAAAGAGGATCGCCAGGGTCGGACATCGGCCTGGTTTCCTTGGGCTCCCTTCCTGGGCCAAATTCGGGGCTGCTGCCCAAAGGGGTTCTTTACCAAGCTGGGCTCGGATTTGGATCCGACCAGCTACTTTGTTTCAACCAATTTTGGTTCATGCCACCCTTGGAGACAGCCCATGTTTGCCCTGCCAGAGGCTGTGAAGCAACCCTCAAGAGGTTCCTGCGAGGTTTTTGGACGCACAAAAGTCATGTCAGCAGGACCTTGGTCTATTCAGTTGGGACATTAGCTTGACATTCCGCTGTCATCGATTCAGCACGGGATGGTTTGTTCACAACCATGCAACTTGAGTTTCCAGGTTCCTTTCAAGACGCGTGCAAAGTTTTGCGGACGCCGCCTTCCGGCTCGCAGCTTGAGAAACAAAGCAAGATCCGCTCGAGACAGGCACCTTCAATCAGAAAAAAAACAACAATGCACGTTTGCGAAACCAGCGGTAACACAACTCAAAAATAAGGGCTCTCATGCTTCTTGAGTCTTTCGGCTGCAAACAGTCCCCTGAAAAAAACAAAGGTGCAAATGTTTCTTGTTTCCCTGTCAAGACGATGCCAAAAGAGAGCTCCCCACTGATTTTGCCAAACGCTCAATAGTGGTGCGGACAACTGGAACACTGAGAGCCTCCTTGATTCCTTGCCTCTAGACTCTAGAGTAAAGACAGACTTCAAAGCAGAAACGGACATTGCTCCCCTTTGAACAACCAAGGGCAGCTCGCCTCTTCCGGCTTATTCGTCAGCCACATCCCCAACTCCCCAGACCCCCAACAAATCGCAGCCCGGGCGAGCCGTTTGCCGCCGAAGCTGCGAGGCAGGGGCGCTTTGGGGGGCACTTGAAGCGGGGCGAAGTTGATCTCGTGTCAAGCAGCCGGTTTTTGGATGTATTCTCCAACTTTTCTTTTTGGGGCAAGCGAGTTACTTTCCGACCCAGAATCCCAAGTGCAACGAGCGACTCCGAGCAATGATCCGGGCGACACAATTCAAGCGCTCATCAAGGTTCTGAACAAGGGGAATTCCCCGAGTTCCGGTATGTCGAATTTAAATGGAAAATAAACCCTCCCGACTGGCTGGACAACTGGAACAACGCACCCGCCTAAATGTAAAGTCACACGGAATTTCTGCGAGTTGCTTCCAGCCCACTCCCGGCGCATCCACGAACATGACGCGGTTGGGTTCCCCGAGCCAGGTATTTGGGACCCCCAGACCCTCAGGAGCCGCAATCCAACATTTTGGGTAAGTGAAGGTTAGGGCCACTCCCCCAACCATGCGGCCGCCTGAATCTTTACATGGGTTTGGGGTTCGCCACATTCGCCGTTTCTTCCGCCAGGATGGCGAATGAAACGGCCCTGGCCGTGCCGCCTGGCTCGGAGCGGCCCCCAACTTTCTTGGTGGGATAGATGCGAAGCCCCGTTTGCAAATGTGACCTAGGGTTTCCCCTTTGATACACCACACAGAAAAGAAGGATTTGGGTTCCGAAAAGGCGCGAATCGCGAGGCGGTCCGGCTTGGACTGGGAGCTTCCATGGAATCGCCAAGCCAAAATTGCGTCCGCAGAATACTGAACCTGATGTCAAAGCCGCACTTGTTACTTATGAACCATCCCTGGATAAAAGGTATGTATCCCCACTGAAAAGGGCATGCCGTCATTTTTTAGCTGAGGGGTTTGTGACTTGGGGCTCGACATTTTGGGGGGACTCTCCAAGGAAAATGAGGGACCTCCAAGGGGCTGTTGGGGTGGGGGTTGGTCATCGGTAAGCCTAGGAGAAGCCAAGATAAGCCCATAACACGGCAACTTCTTGGTGAACAGGGGATAGCCGCTCGGAAGGCCCACGATACAATGCAGGCACGCCTTGTTGAAACCATCCGCGCAATTCACGGGTTGATATTGATTTTCACGTCGTTTTGACGGGTTCCTGAAAGGACACATCCACAAACAACCCTGCTTTTTGAGCCCAAGTCGTCTTCAAGTTGGGCCATGTCTGTTTTCTGTGCGTTCGGCGCTCTGCTGCCTTGGCGCCGCTGTGATTCTTTTTCGCGTGTTCGCGTGCTGGCGGTAGAAGACAACGGTGACCCTATCTGAATGACCGCATTCTCACCTCGTGATCTTGGTCAGGTAGGGCCTCTTAGGTGTAGCCCAACTCATCATCTAAATCCGCATTTTCGCTTTCTAAACACTCAATCATGTTTTTTTTGGTATGATCCAAGGGCAACTTACCAACCCTTTGGGGAACGAAAAGGAGTCCCAAGCTGTGAGGTGCATGGGACGTTTGGCTCGCGTTGCTCGAACAGAGATATGGGGATGCATGTCAAAATTTAGCCACCCGGGGACTGGAGGGTCTCCCTGTTTCCATTTACCAGGGTCCCACTTTTGTTTTTGACCCATACTGATCTTGAATCCCTTGAGGATCGGGGCTCTGGAAGAAACACATTTCGACTTCGTCAGTGAACCCCCCTTTAGAATGAGAGATCTAGGGCCCAGGGCCTTCTTCAAGCTGATGTTTTTTTGAGGGTGGGCTATAAGTGAGATATTCCGAGGGTGGGGTTGCAGGAACTTTCACAGGAAAGCAGCTTGTTCAGCATGTTTTGGGCCTGTTTCCTGTAGATTTGTTCCTGTAAGTTAACCCTTTCAGAGATATCATGACAAGTTTGTGGTGTCAGAACACATGGTCTTTTTTTAAGACTTAGCCATGAACTAGGATCTAGTTGGGCCAAGAAGGGTCGTGGGGATGGGAATCTTTGGCATCACGTGTGCGTTTGTCTGAGAATTGGGGAATTGAATGGGGTGGCTTTTGCTTTGCTCATGGCCTTACCTGTTGCCTCAAATTTGGTGGTTTCCTTGGGCATCTTTCAGTTCATTCCCAAAATCCCTCAGTAGAAGCTTCCGGAGCTAGATCTGTGGCGATTCGTCTCATGACCCAAGCGAAGCGCCCAAAAAGAGACGGTAGAGATACAAATAGTTGTCTAGGTCCCCCGGTAGTGCCCTTTTGCCCTTTTTTGGGGGAGGGTTCCCCTACTGAAATAGACTACAGAAAAAAGGGTGCCCTTATTCTAACCTCTCTACTGGAGGACCTCGTGTTAATACATGCAAAAGCTGCAAGAGGTCAGACTTGACGCAAGAAAGACCTTGCTCGGGGCGGAGGGAGGAATCCAGCTGAGGGACTTGTCAGAGGACCGGTGGTGGATGCAGCACCCCACGCTCTCCGCGGTGTGGTGTGCAATGGAGCTGCTCGGCCTGAGCGCTTCCCAGAATCAAAGCGGTCCGAGTATACTTCAAGGCGGAGCCAGTTGGATCCACCAGGAAATACTACCCGCACACTTTAGTCCTTGTTTCCAGATTGCTGGGTTCCCCTTGGGGTTTTCCCCCTTTTTGACCCCAGCTCCTTTTCAAGTTACCGGCTTTTCGACCCAGCTGGATCCACATAAGAAGCGACTCCACGCTCGCCCGCCCGAGGTGGACCTCCCGTGCCTCGCTGGCGTTGCTGGTTTTGGGGCTGTGCCTCTTCCTCCCCGCCGCGGCGTGCCGCGGCCTGCCGCGCGGAGGCCTCCGCACGCAGGCGCCGATAGTCGGATGCCGCCGTTTGGCGAATTTTGGGAGAGGCGAAGCGCGGGGAAAGTTTGCGGGACATCTTCGCCCACTCCCCCCCCCGAGTTCTCCTGAGCTTTGGTCACTTTTGGGCTAGTTTGGTGGCATGACCTCCCCCCAGTATTGAAGCTGACAGGGGGCTCCTGGAAGACCGTTGTCCGCTTTAGGCTGGCCTGGGATGGTACGTCTTCCTGGAGTTGGCAGTCTTTTTTTTTAATTGGGGGGCATCCCGCCACACCCCCACACAAGGACACACCCTTTTTGTTTGGATCTGGCCATGTTCGCTTCGGATCCTGGTCAGAGGAATCCCCTCGAATGAGCAGATGCCCCACCAAGCAGGGAACCGCCCCTTATCACGAAAGTGACATCCTCCAGAATGGTGGTTTCCTCTTAGCTTTCCTTTAAAACCAGCAAACAAGCGCTACCTTCCAAAACAGACATACCCATGTTTGCCCTCTAAGCGGTCGTTTAAAGGGAATTCCCGTACATCATTGGAACCGGCGCGGGCAACTTTCAAGGCGACCCAGTCGAGAAACAGGTCTTGTCCATCCACCAGTGGCCTTTTTTTGTCACATATGTGGTCCTATGATCTCAAGAGGTTGCTTCAAGAGTGCCTTACTGACTTGGCCCAGAGGATCTAGATCCCCAGAAAAGAGCACGAGGTTCCTTTTGGCTTTTCAAGACGACCCACTGGTTTCCGGCCGTCTAGAGACACACACACACACACAGAACAGCCCGAAAGTATGATTATGTGGTTATGGCCAGGAGAAGACGGGAATGTCAAAGAACATGAACCTGGCGCTAGCGACGACCATGTTGCTGGACTACTCCTGCACGGACAGATGGGTGACCGAACACGCAGGTTGTTGAAGCGCGGATGGCCGGGGGATGCCGGTTTAGATGAAGGGGTAGAGCAGGGCATTCTGTTTGTCCGTCTACCTGTCTATGTAGCAGGACCTTTCACAATGCATGCCTCTCTCTCTCTCTCTCTCTCTCTCTCTCTCCCCTCTTCTACATACAGTAAATAAGTATTTTGGCGCGTAATGCAGGGTTCTGCTTCTTCATGCCCCCCCAAACAATGGGAGGCGCCTGAATTACCCCCCACTTTGGGGGTGAGAACCTTTTTTCGGGAGGGGGGAGAAAACTGACTCAAGCATTTCCTTTGGAGACCTGGAGCAAGCACGGTGCCTTTCAGGCAAGAGCTTTGCGAAGCAGGGGTTTTTGAGGCACCATTAGCAGCACATGGCAGGGGAGGGGCCCGGGGGAGGTCACCACTTAGATGCCCACATTTGAGTTCTGGTGGTTTCGTGGGCCTAGGGCTGCTTTTTTTTTCCCCCGCATCCTCAAACAGTAGTACAGAGCTTTTGCATATTCAGGCTGGGCGCTTTGGGAGGCAGAAGGCAGCACGCATGCCGCGTTTTAGGCAAGAGCTTTTGGCAAAACTGGGAGCCGGCGAAAAACACGTTCCATTCCGAGCCCTGAAACAGTGCCCCCGATTCTCGATGAGCAGAAAAGCTTTAACTTCCATCATTCCGCATCCCTCCTTGTTGATCGGTCCTACATTAGTCCGACATAGTTAGTTCCCCCTTGTTCAGTGTGCCAAAGGCGCAGATGTTGAACGTGCCGAGCTTGGCAAACAAAAAGCAACAAACAACAAGAGAAGCACGCTGTTCCTGCAGTTGTTTAGCATCAGCAGACCAAAGCCTTTCCCTTTCATTTAACTTTTGCCTAGGCAAACAGTGGCGCCGCCGTTTTTGCAGGGGAGCGTAGTCACCTTCTCGCCATAGAGTAGCTTCACTTTTTCCCGTGATTTGGGGTGACCTCACCCGGCAACCAGACACAAGCCCCAAATGGGTGTGTCTTTTCCAAGACGGTGGATCATGTTTGTTGGTTGGGGACGGAAGGCGCACATCGAGCTCCATGTTGGATTTTGGGTCCGAGTCCCAGCGCCACGGCACTGAAAACGGGCTTGGGAGGATCAGTACCAGCCCAGCATGCCGCAGATGGCGGAGGTCTTTCAGGTGTCCCCCAGCGCGATGGGCTACACCATCCAGGCCCATTTTTGGGGGGCGGCGCCCCTTTGACCTACCTTGTGGGTGGAAGCTTTGTGTTTTTTTTACAGAAGGGGTCGTCATGGGGGCTGAGCTTTTTCAGATTCCTGGGGGCTGAGTTTTTCAGATTCCTGGGGGCTGAGTTTTTTCAGCAAAAAAAACAAAAAAAAACAAAAAAACAACCAAAAACACCAAAACAACCAAAAAATCACCGCCCATCATCTGCATCTTCTAGTTCAGGGCCATGGGTCTGTTTTTTTTTTTTTTTTGATGCCTTTGCTCATAAACACCAAGAAAACCAAAAAACACAGCCCATCATCTGCATCTGCTAGTTCAGGGCCATGGGTCTGTTTTTTTTTGGTGCCTTTGCTTATAAACACCAAGAAAACCAAAAAAACAAAAAACACAGCCCATCATTTGAAGACAATACTTTGTTGATGCTTTCTTGATGCAAGCTTTCTTGATGCAAGACATCAATAATATGATGAGATGTGTATCAACAGAACATAAGCCTCTTCCAAGATATTCTGCATGTAACTCCAGGTATCTGGAGATGATTTATCCCATCTCTCATTTCATCTTCTGCAGGTAACATCTCATCACAAGCAATTGCTTGTGGCTTGTGTCTACTTGAATCTATTCTGAACAGCTTTGCTGTTGCAAGAGCTCTTCAGCAACACGAATAGCTGCAGAGAATCTTATTCCAAAGCTCTTATTTCAAAGCTGAACAGCTTTATGCAGAGAATGTTATTTGCATCTGCAGATATCGTTGCAGGTGCTCATCTTTGCATCTTGAGCTCAAGCAACTAGATTGGAGCTGTGCTCCAATTGCTCCAGCTCATTATGCGATAAATATGTTTGTGTTAGCTGTCTTTTCTCAAGAGCATGGGCAGAGCCCGTGCGTATATTGAAAAATATTGAACATCCAACTGTAAAAAGAGATGAGTCTTGCAGCTGAAAGCTGCATAGATCAGTGATATCTTACCTTTCTTATGATTTCATATGCGTGGCAAGCTGTGCTTGCCATACTTACGTGTTTCAGAATTGCAACACAACAATAATATTTGTCCCAAACATACATCTGCTTGCAGATTGCTAAGCATACGCCTTCCAAAATATTGCATACGTATGCAACTTGTGTTGAAGATTTGTGCCAAACATACGTCTTCCAAAAGTTAGCACCGTGAGGTTTACAAACTTGGCATGCGTTAGCATGCCAATTATCCAAAAATAAGCTACAGACACACGTTTGCTAAATATTTGTGTCCAACAATGATATTTGTGCAAAATAGTTCTCAACAGGCTGTCTTCTGTGCAGATTGAAGCTAGCTCATTTTCCAGGTCTGGATGCATCTGAGTCTTCATTGGATCGAAAATGAATCTGTGCTTGCATGTCATCAGCCAAAAAAACAAAAACGCACCCCAATAAATCTAAGAGGTCACCGGTCTTGATCGTATATGTTTGGTATTTTTTGGTGTTTTTAATGGAAAAAACTCAGCCCCCATGCCGACCCGCCTTCTTTTTTTAAGGGTTTCTTTTTTTGGGGGTTGGTGGAACTTCGGCCCCCTTGACTCGCTTTGGGTTCCCTTTTTTTAGGGCAGAACCCCGGACCCGTCTTGTGGATGGACCCCTTTTGGTTGGGAAGGGTTTCTTCAAGCAACACGAGGCTGGGAGCGACCCTGAAAAAGGTCCCAATATTGGGCTCGGCGGAACCGAGCCGCCTTGTGGCTCCCGAAGGGAAGCAACTGACCTTGTTGAAGTACTCCCGCGCCACAAAATGGCCAGGAGCTTTTCAATCCCCTGAAACGCCAGCGCTGAAGCTTAGACCCGACAGGGGGGGGCCCCAAATAGGTGCGTTTTCCGTTTGGCTCCCCTTTGAAGCCTTTTTCAGAACCAATAGTTCAGTGGCCTCCCTTTCTCTCCGCTGAGTGTTTTGCTAGAGGCTTCCAGCGGTTGTCGGGCCGAGCGCCCGCAAGAGAAATCGGGCACTCGAGGCCTAGGTGGATTACGAAGGGCACCCGGGTTCGCTAGATTTCCATGTGTTGGCATGGAAGGGTGAGCGCTTGAACACATGCTGCCCAAGCATTCACCACAGAAAATAGCATGGTTCCAGCTCCATTTTCTTCTGTTGTTGGTTTTGGTTCTCTATGGATCAAGCGAAACATCATTGCCGATATCCTTATTCTTTAGTTCTCTTCGATCAGAACTCTTCGATCACAGGGTTCCTTTAGCACCATTCCTGGGGCTTATTTGTTCAATCTTAAGGGCAACCAACACTTCCACCATTCTTTGAATACTGTTTTACTGGGGTTTGGGTGGTTTCCTGAAAATCCGACAAATGACCGACTGAACATGATTTTGTATGGTGTTTCCTGAACAAGGATACCCTCTAAAATAATCTCGTCCCCAAACCAGTTGCACAAAGCAGTCGTACAGTTAGTTGCACCAAGCACTAAGAATCTCATCCCCGAATTCTTCGCAGAAGGCTGATTCACGAACCTGGGCAAGCCAAACAGGTGCATCTCCTCAGCTGCGCTGCGGGGACCCTGATGGTGGGCCCGCTCAGTGACCGCATGGGCAGGACACTGGGGGCTGAAGCGTTGTTTTTGAGGGAAGCAAATTGTGGTTTGAGAATACGGGATTCCAGACACAGAGGTGCGCTCTATCCCAATTTGTTTCCCCTTGAAAAGGTTCGGCCGACCCAAGAGTCCCCTCTGGGGCCCCCCCGAGCTCACCGAGCTCACCAATCCAGGGTTAAAACGCCGCTGTGGGAACTATAGTAGTTTGCCCAGGGTGTTCGTGAGAGCACGTCCCCTAAGTTGAGCAGGCTTTCGCGCGTGCCTTTTCCTCGTGGCTCCGAATGTTCAAAATGATTCCCCGCACATGCCTGTGCCGATCTCGCCTCTTCCCACTGGCAAGAGTTGCGTGACCGTGTGTCACCCAGACCGGTGAAATTTCCCTGGGAAGAGAAAGTCACTTTCTTTTCGGTGCTTGATTTTCAGGGGATCCAGGATTCACAGCTGGGTTAAAAGGGGTTCCATTGTTTGACCAAAAGGCGAGGGAATCAAGAGAGGACAGCCGCAGCTTGTTTGGGGCCCCCCTTTACCACACGCCCATGAAAAAGAACAGTTTCGGACGCCATGCTGGCAAGTGTCATCCGAAAGGCGTTCCAGGCGTTTCGCCACAGGCCACCCTTTGCTGGCCTCTAGGTTTTACCACGGGTTTTTCCTGTGGATGGACAAGATCCACTTCGCACCAGTTCGCCATAACTTAAAGCCATAACTGGGTAAACCATCTACAAACGGGTACGAAGTGCTGGAAGCCAGCTTTCATTCTGGGAGTGTCCTTTTTAATGGGACCGTGGATTTGCTTTGGTTTGTCTTTTGAACCAGCAAAAAGGGGTGCCAACCAAACAAACAAAAATCCGAAGCTTTGAGCGTGGTCCTCCTCCAAACGTGGCCAGGAGACCCGTGATCTTGGCGTGCCAGTCCATGCTGGCCGTGAGCACCTTCGCGTGCATGTGCGCCTCAGACCTGCTTTGGTTCATGGCCGGGCGCGTGCTGCAAGGCGCGCGCCACACACGGCGTTCGGTTACCCCCCGGACGCGCCATGGCGCGGCCCTAAAATAGCTGGATGGAAACATAGAACATGCAGAGTTCCCGGAAAGTGTGTCTTTTCAATTTTTAGACAAAGACATTTATCTGTCTTTGGTTCCTGTAAAGGG
Source organism: Effrenium voratum (assembly GCA_963377175.1). Classification (NCBI taxonomy): domain Eukaryota; class Dinophyceae; order Suessiales; family Symbiodiniaceae; genus Effrenium; species Effrenium voratum. Next base: position 835,862 of record CAUJNA010001835.1, on the reverse strand, counting down.
ATATGTTCGATTTTGCATCGCTAAGGTTTTGGCTGTATTACTGTTTTTAGTTTGGAGCCTTGAACAGTGAGTGTCCGGAGAACACGGTTACCGGGTAATGCATGGGTGTGATTGCCCCAGCCGATCGTGTGTGTAGTATCCGAAAGGAATCCATTTGTTAGCACCACAGGTGCCTTTTTTAGGTTACTTTGGTTAGAAATTGATGGCACGAACCCATTTAGGATGACCCACGCAGGAAACAGGGTTGGTGATGACACAGCTAGCCCGCTCTGGTCGGCTTGAGGGAAGCCAAAAGGAAGCACCTTCTCTTTGTGCCACGCGGTTCTGGCTGTCTCCTGCAGTTTGTCTTCCTCTTGTATTTCTGCTCTTGCTTCTTTTTCTTGATTGGGTGTGTCGTTTTTTAGGACGTCTTCCAAAAACAGTGGTTTTCCTTTTGGTTTCCCTTGGGCACGTACCCGAGCGAAGGGATTTGTTTCCTGGTCAACCGACGTGGAACCGTGACCAACGAACTCGGTGCCTGAGGCTTTTTGTTCAGAATTCAGGGATGAACAGGTGCACCAATCACTTTTGAGGTACCACGTTTGAGGTGCCCTTCTGGTTGGCGTGTTTTTCAACGAACACCAAACCAACAAACAAAGAGCAAGGCCACCAATTTAGGGGGTCCGATTCCTAAAAATAACAAGACGGGGGGGTCTCCCCCCCTTCAAAAAATTCGACCTTCAAAATCCTTCCCAGGCGGGTCGGGTGGACGTTTTTCTTTTTTGGGCCCCCCCCCCCCGGTGGCCGGACGCAGGCCTGGCCGCCTCGGTCTACGTGGTGATCTTGGCGAGCCTGCGGGACTGCTACGCGGACCCCGGGGCGCGGCTCAGGGCCATGGGTGGCTTGGACTGGACGCGGAGAACCCAGGGAGACACTGGAGCAAAGAGGGGGTGCCAACCCTCAATGATTCAAGCTGTTCCACCCTTCGCTGCTATGGCCACACGTTTCCTCATCCGCATCATTCTTTTCTGGGTTAATCCTCACTAACTTGGCCGAACACCCAAGTAGTGGGAATGGACCGCGTATTAGTAGGACAGCTGCTTGGCGATTTTCCACGGAGGTTTGGGCTCGGGGGTTGGGCTCGAGGCACCCTGATGTCGCTGATGCTGGTGGGCCCCATCTTCGCGCCCTCAATGGGAGGACTGCTGGCCTCCTACGCGGGCTGGAGGCCATGGATCCCAAATCTGATCAAGCGAGCGATCCACCCAGTTTTATCTCACGTGTCTGTGGAAAATTGGAAAAGGGCGAAAGAAATCCCTCATGTTCGACGGGAACCCAAGGAAATCTCTCACCAAAAAAGCACCTGGACTTGTTTTCAATTTGTGCCCTTAAACAAACAAACACTGCTCCAAGCTTCCTGTTGGTGTTTCTTTTTGAAGTCATCAAGCTCCACCCAGTTTCGTGTTTGCCAGGTCTGCTTCGAGCAACTTTCGAGCCACAAGCACCCGTTGCAGATGATGTTGGTGATGCTGGGGATGCAAGCTGTTGATGCACTCGTGATGCAGACGATGCGGGCTGGTGCTGCTGGGATGTCAAGTGGGGTGACTTCTTTCAATGGAAATCCCAACAGACACCCAACATAGACCTCACAAGTCCCCCAACCAAGGACTCGAGCGACGGTTAGTGGGGCGGGGCTTGGAAGCAATACCAGCAGAACGAGCACACTGGCATCCCAACGAAATGGTTGCAAAGAAAAACTGAAAGGCTTTGTCGAGTCGGACTTCGAGCGACGGAAATCAACAAAGTTGTTACAAGCAAGTTGTTTCCTTTCGGAATCTCTGGTAGCCACCCGCTTTCCTGTTTTTCCAAACTGGTTTGCAGATCGACCCGTAACGTGGAAACTGTGCACCAAGCCATGTTTGATGCAAGAGTCTTGCCATCCCCTCCCCACAAAAAAGTTTTTCTCGCTTGGGTATTTGGAGGATATCTGCGAGAGGGCGTTTTGAAAAGCCGGCGATGGCCCAGGTGAGCCACAATCAAAACCCGGGTAGATGAAGGTTAGTAAGGGACGATCCCAACCATAAATAGCTGCGGATATCCGCCTTCTTAATCCTGTACATGGTTCTGGGATTACGACCATTTTAGCACCAGGTTTTGATCGCGACTCAGGTGTCCCTTCCTGGTGCTGGCACTTTTGTCTTTGTCTCTGACGCTCTTCAGCGTTTTCGTGCTCGAGGAGACGGCCGTCGCCCCAAAGACCAGCGAGGGATACCTGTGCCTGAGCCCAACCGGGGGGGAGGGGGAGCCCACCGTTTTTGAGGCTCGGCTCCGTTTGGGAGTTGTCTTTAAGGGAAAAAACAGCAAGGAAAGCCATCATTCTTAGGATCCCCCTATTTTGAGACATAGCCAACTGGAAGTCAACTCTCTGTTTTTCTTCTCAAAGGCAATCCGCAAGATCCCTACTCCTTGGGTTACGTTAGGATCTGGTCCCATTGGCCAAGCCAGGTCTTGAGTGCTTGCGTTTTTTGTTTTGCGATGCAGACACCCCACCTACACATTTGAGCCGCAATCAAAGCCTGGGTAGGTGAAGGTTAGCAAGGGACACTTCCAACCACAACTAGGTCTGGCCGCCTTCGTAACTCTTTGTGTGATTTTGGGTTCACCATTTTTGTACCAGGTTTTGAATATGACTGATTTGTGGGGAAACGATGTGCAGCCTGTTGAAACTGGTGCTTTGCCTCCAAACCGGGTTTTGGACGGGTAACCCCCCTGTTCGGGTTTTGTGTTGTAGACCACAGAGCCACCCACGGTATTTTGAGGGGCTCAGTATGCCTGGCTGCACGCTGCACGGGGGAGGAGCCGTGTTTGCTGGGGCTGCGGGGCGCGGGCAGGAGGGGGGGGGGTTCCAGATTATTGTGAAAAGATCTAACGGGGAAAAATCCCAAACTGGATGGTTGCCCTTGTGCAAATGGCGCTTTAGGGGCCGCTACCCAGGAACCATCAAACACTGTTCTGTGGTTTGCCCACGTGGACTCAAAGCTATGGCGACAGCCTTGTTGCAAGGTGACTCCACGGCTTCCCTCCAACCACTTGAGTCATTCGGAGGATGCCATGGGCACCCATCCCGACGCCAGGGTGCCACCTCTTTCTTTTTTTGCTGCGCGAAAATCCGGATTTGTGTCGTGGGAAACGAGTGTGGCACACGGGGCTCGGCAAAGTATTCCCAAGGTGCCTTGGTCATAGAAAGATTCAGAGCCATAGCCAGCGGAGCCAGTGCAACCTCAGAGTGACAATACCGACAAGGAACCGCCATGAGCTTCCAGCTGCTCGCGTTGCGATGAATCACTGGACCAGCCTCGATTTTTTCGGTTTTCCCCCCCGGTTCAGGTCGACATGCTGGTTTTGGGAGGGGGGGCCTTGCCTTGAAAGGCTTTGGCCGCTGATTTTTTTTTGGCTGTGGTGGTCAAAAAAAAGGGTACCCCCAAAACGGGTTGCCCTGGTAAATGGACACATGGACGATTGAACCTGCGGTCCAGTTCCTGATGGTTTGATTTTGACCCATACCCCATATTCTCAGGCGCGACATCTACCGCGTTGTGAGGGACCGGCGACGCGTGATGATCCTGTTGTGCGTGGGCACCACGACGCTCGCTCGCGCTTGGTCGGGGGAGCTGGAAAATGGGTTTGTCTCAAAATCAGGGGACCCAAATGGGCGGCTGCCCTTCCCTTTTAAACCAACCCCCACGATGGTAGCCTAAAGCACACAGACACGCACACTCAACTCAACCGACAAAAGCCAGGCGCCGATCCTTTCTCGGACCATTCCAGCTTCGGAGCTCAGGGGCTGGAAGAAAACACGCAACGCACCCAAAAATGAAGGGTTGGTGGACGAAAGTAGTGGTAACTGGCGTCCACCAATGAGTCCTTTTGTTATTTTTGTTTGGGGTGAGCAAAGCATCACCATCCGTCCCAGGAAGTGAGTGGCATGTAATCCCGACGAAAGTTGCCGAGGAAGAGCCTCTTCGACGTTGTTATCTCCTCCAACGGCTTCATCTTGGAGGCGGCTTCATCTTGGAATGGGGGCGGGCACGCGGGTGTGTCTCTTCTTAGACAATGTTAAGGGAAAGAAAGGCCTTTTGGTTGGGCTTTGAGAGGAAACATAGACACAAAGAATGAGGGCTCCCAAATTTTAAGATGCAGTTGAGGTGAACGGTCCAGCAGGGTTGTGGGAAATGACAAAATTTGTGATACAACCAAATTGGCTTCCCAAAGACTAACACCCCATATAAAGGGGGAGATTCCCTTGTATCACAGAAGTGGGAATAAACCCCTTGATTCCACAACCCTGCGGTCCAGCCCCTCCAAACGCATTCCCCTTAGGTTGGTTTGCACATCACCTTTTCGACCAGTTTAAGGTGAGTCTCCTGTTGGTGGAGGTTGTGTAAAGAGGACATTTGTTCCACGTGGCACCTTTGCATGAACAAGCCGCCAATTGTTTCGCATTGGGGCCAAGAATCAGGTAGATTGGGGCTAGATGGCACCTAGCACTTTGCCGGTTTTTCTGCATCCTTTTGGCTTCCCACCGGGCGCAACGGGTTGCTTTTCTGTAAGGCCAATGCTCGATGGTTCACCAGGAACTCGAGAAGATGTTTGGTGTCCCTTGGGCCCCTTTTAGGCACACTGGTGCTTGGTACATAGAAAACGGTTACTCTGCCGGCAGGGAGGTGGCACCAAACCGTCAGGCCATGCTTCAGTTTGTTCCCCCATTTTCCTGTTGGGTCCCTTTTCCCACAACCCAAACGGGCCTAAAATCAACAGGGACCCGTATATCTTCCTTCGAAACATCACCGGACCAAAACAAAATGCGCTTCAAATTGGCCCCAACAGGTGATGCTCAACACCACTAGGGGACATTTTGGGTTGTCATTTTTCAGTGAACTCTTTGTTGGTTGCGTTAAAGGGAAACCAAGGTGAAGTATGTTCCATTCTCAGGATTCTCTTGACATGTGCAAACCAACCTTATGGGTTTTTGATGGCAGCTAGAGAGAACCAGTGAAGAGAATGGGGAACCACGCCGCAGAGCAGCCGGTGGCTTTTCCTTTGCTCAAAAGCTTAAGGAGCCGCACCCACCCCACCCCACCCCACCCCACCCCACCCGGGTTTGGCTTGGCTTCCCGAGGACACCTACGGGCAGTCGGTGCGCGGCGCCGCGCGCATCGCCGCCGCCTTCGCGATCTCCTGCGCGCTGGGCTCGCTGCTGGCGCGGCGGTTGCACCGGAGGCCCACGGAGGCGCCGGCTCGAACCGGGGGGGTCACCGGGTCCCCCTTTAAAGGGGGCAGTGTGGGTGGCTTTTTTGGGGGTGACCCCTTTGAGGGTTTGTAGGGAAATAAAAAGGAAACCATCATTCTAGAAATGATACTGTGGTTGCGAAATCCATTTCGCACCACCTTCAAAAAACCCTGGAATGATTCGCTTCCCCTGTAAATACCAACAAACAATAGTTTCCCATGGTGGCCTTTTTGGGGGTGCCTCTTGTTTGAGGGTTCATAGGGAAACAAAAGGGAAAGCCATCATTCTTCAAATGCACGCCCACGCAAACGCACAAAGCTTTCGAACAGATAACACTCGCGCGCTTGCAATTCAGGGGGCCCCACTGAAGAACCAGGAGATGCAAAGCTGGTTGATTTTGTGAGGGGGTGTCAACTTTTGGAGGGGAATTATGCCGCGCTTGTTATTGCGACGGCCTTAATCTGGGGACATTAGGATTCGTGGTCTCCGTTTTGTTTTTTGTTTCTTTGCCGGCTTGCGATTCGATGCGTTTCTTTTGAAGTTCAGGTAAGCCCGGAATTTTCCAAAGCTTCAGGACAGGCTCCACTTTTACACGCCAAAACCTTCATGCCAGACTTAGCTTTCTCCCCTTTTTCGGCAGCATGTCAACCAATGGTGTACCACTGTTTGTTTATTGTTTACAGCAACGACGCGGTATTTGGGCGTGGAATTTCATTTGGATCCAAGCTGATTTCGAGGTGTTGCTGCTCTTCATCCCGATTCTGCTGGGCGCAGCGGGGCTACTGGTCCTGGGCGCCTGCTTCTCTGAAAGCCTCGGTTGGTACGTGCCCTTCGGACGTCAGAAGTTCAGGGTTTTTGCCCCCGCTGAGAAGGTGGCGGAAATCGGTTTCCGGGTTTCCTTATTTCGACTGGCCGCGTCAGAAGTTGGTTATTCCCCCGCTGAGGAGGTCTGCGAGTCTTTGCGACTCGCTCAGAGCAACCTAGGTGCGGGGTGGGGTCAGGCCCCAGAAGTAGCAACAACTATTGTGAGTCTGTATACCGAAATCGGTCTCCCGATTTCGAGCCTGCTGGTTGCTGGCCAATGTTTCCCTTGACAGGTTTAGAGAGCGATGCAATGTCGGGCCCGGATGAAGCTGCGCAACATGTCACAAGCTCCGGGGACAAAACGAGCTCACCCATGCTCCTTATTTTTCGTTTGTGAATGATGTGGACACAAAAATAACTTAAACCTGGTTGATTGTTTTGATTGGGGTTGCAACTCCACAAAAGTGATCCGGTTCCCCACTGAACGGAGATGCCTCAGGGGTTTGTGGGTTCACATTACCAGGGTCTTGGTGGCCAAGTTAAGTGGTGGTTAGCGAACTTCAACCCTCTTGGCAGGTATAACCTGTCAGGGGGACCCAAGCAACTCTTTTTGTAGGTTCCATGTTATCCACCCCTCTTGGAAATATGGGTTTTCTGTCCCAAAAAGCAGGCTTTTGTGAGAACCTGCAAAAACACGGGTTGTTTGGGCGGAGGGCTCGACAATCACGGCTCGGGCAGGTTTGAGGGTTTGGAAGTTGGGTCCTGCAAAACCGGACACGGGGTGTCTTAAGCTAGGGGACCCCAAACATGCTGGTTTCCCTTTGGTTTTCCTTTACAAGGAGCCCAAAAAGGGCCCCCTCAAAACAGACCACCCAAATGAACCTAAGAACTGGGTGTGAGTCAAATGGCGAGCCATCCTTCTCTTTGGCTTGTTTTTAAAGGGATGCCACATGGCCGACACCCAAAAGACACCTCCTCCTACCAACTAACATGGGTCCTTTTGTTGTTGTGCGAGTCACCTTCTTTCCCTGCTTCTTTTTCTGGATACTTGTTTAGTTCGTAGCCCGTCCCTCCCGTGTGTTTCCGACCTTGCCAATGCGAGGTCGGTGATTTGCATCCTCCAACTCCTGGTCTTCCCGCCCATCATTGCCTATCATGCGGAGTTCACAGAAGAGCTGCAGGAGATTGGAAATTGGAATTCGAGGGACATCGAGTGCTTTGTTTCAAAGGGAAACCAACAGTAAACCCACCATTTTCGGGGGGTACCCCAAAAAAGACTGGACTTTGGCCACTTTTTGGGTCTGGACAATTTTGAATGACAACTTTTTTGAGTTGTTTTTTGGCTCATCCACTCGATCCTTGAAGTGAGACATGGGAAGGTCAATTTTCCACGGTCGCCTCTTTTTTGCTGGTAAAGTGACCGCGAGCTCCATGAATTGGCTTTTGGGCTTTTGGGTTTTGGGTGACCGCAAGCTGCCCGTGAGGACATCGCCGGCGTAGCGACCAGCGTGGCCCTTTGCGCCCAGTACCTCTTGAGCTCGCTGATCTCATTGCCTGGAGTACCTCGAGTTGATAAGGGACATAGGCGCCACCTTAGTTCCTAGTTCCCTTCAGGGTTGTAGTCCCTCCATTGCCCAATTTTTTCAGAAGGCCGTTCTTCCTTTTTCGCCTTTTTTGTTTGACCTAGCACCTTCAAGCTGCTCTAAGCCTCGAACGGGCCTCAAACCGGCAATCCCTTGAAACGAGGCCCAAAACCAAAACCAATGGAGGTCCCTCAAGCCCCCTATTGGAGGGGCCTCTATGATGCTTGGGGCCAGACATTTCTGGGTGTTTGGGGGGACGGACTACGATTTGCCCACTTCCCGGTATAGCTACAACTTGGGCAAAGACACGAAGAATTCCGACGTTTCCAGTCGCGCACTGGCCGTGTCGAGTCAATGCAGCTCGCAGTAGATGTGCCAGTGATCCTCTTGGGATGCCCTGACCATCATGTTTGGACAAGTCCGTGGGTTGCATTAAGTCGCTGCGCCCTGCACTTCATTTAATCTGTCAAAGGGCCTTGAGCGTTGCACAAGTCTAGACTTTTTGCGAGTTTCAGGAATGTTGTTCCGTTTTTATTTCCTCAAAGCACGTCACATGCATTGTTCGTCAAACAGTGCTACGATTGTTTGCGCATATCGAGTCAAAGGCGGAAACTACCAACGGTCCCAACGCGACTTTTTGTCGAGGCAACCCCCCCCAAACAAAGAAAAGAAAACAGAAGACATAACAGGGGACTGTGCATTTGTTTGTGTTGTTTGGCTGTATAAACGGTTCTGTTTTTTTCGAGGTGTGTGTGTGTGTGTAAATGTCATTTGCTGCTGTTCTAATGCATTCCTGTGTTTCCAAAATAGCAAACACACACTTGAGAAATCCCAAAAAACAAAGCCCCCCAAAGAAATAAGTAAAAAAAAACAAAAAAACAGAACCAACGACAATGCCATTCTCAGACAGCCTTTCCATGGGATCAAGCCTGCCCAAAACCACACAAATATCGAAACAACCAACAAGAGAACACCAAAAGAAACAACAAAACACCAATCGGAGGCACAAAATTCCAGCCGAGAGGGTGCCTGGTAGAGGGCCTCTACCATGGCTGTGGGAATTGGGTTTTGGGTTACTCGGAACCCAGGATCAAGCAGGAGCCTCGCGGGGCAAACAGCACCTTTTTGGGGGAACCGAACGAATAAAACCTCTATCCAGGTTGATCAATGGGGACGTTAACCCCGGATTTTTCCTTCAGACTCCCCTGGGTTTGCCTGAAAGGCAAACCCAAAGGTTGGCGCTCGCCATCTCCCATTTTATGTTTAAGCCATATAGACCTTGCCCCAGCTAAGCAGCGAAACCAAGAACCGCTGTGCTATCGACCAAAGGCATTTAGGAGCTTCACAACTCCACCAAGAATTCTGGGAAGCCTCTGTAGTTGGTGACTATGGAAAGGAAAGAAGACTTGCAGCTTGGTCCACCGGGGAAACTCATCAGCACAAACCGGGTTCTAGTTGCGAGGCCCCAAAAGCACAGAAGATATCCAACACCTTTGGCTACAAAAGCCGCCTAAGAACGTGTTTAGATGGTTGGCTTATTTCAATATTTGCAGGGTTTCATCCATCGCAACCGGTGCATTGTTCGGTCCATAATCATCACCTTCTTTGGTTTACTCGAGGTGGTGCTTGCTGAGAGCGGGGTTCGTGGCATGCTCTTCTTCCTGGCGGGCGTGGTCGTAGTAACGGAGCTGATCACCTGGTTCCTGCGGCCCGCGGTCAGCGTCAAGGAGGAAGACGAGGAGGACGAGGAGGAGACGGAGGAGGAGACGAAGGAGGAGACGAAGGAGGAGACAGAGGAGGAGGAGGAGGATGAGGAAGGGGACGACGGAAGAGGAAGAGGAGGAGGAGATGGAGGAGGCTAAAGATGTGGCAAAAAGCAAGGGATCCATTCGATGTATGTGTATATAGATGCATGGATTTTTTCAGAATCACAAATATCTGAATTCAACGTGGCGAGGTTCAATAGCAGCAGGCAACGAACTTGCGCCGTCAGGATTCCTTGGTTCCACTTTGTCAAGTTAGCACCTCCGCCAGAGTGCGAAGGTTTGGCCACGCTTCGCAAGTTTTCGGCTGCAGGCCCAACGCATCATCCAATTGTGTAGGAGAATGCGCAGGAACGCGACCTATTTGCTAGGAAATGATCAGGATGCCCCTGCAAGGTGTTTGACCTTGCGAAAGAAGGGAATCCACCAGAGTGAGGTTCGCGCCGCCGATCACTCGATAGGTCACAAAGAAGGACCTCTCACCTGCCCAACGCGAATTGACGTGTGACCGAATTCAGCCACCCGGTTTCTCCAAACAGAGCCTCTCTGTTTTAGCAGGCTCCTTGAGAAGATGGGGAAAGCAGCGGTTGGCAAGAAGGGGCATGTTCAACTAGGCGAAGTGAAGAACTCGAGCAGCTCTATAGCATTGGCTCCCTGAGTCCTCTGCTTTTCCACTGGACTTGGGCAAGTGAGCTGCGTTGGACGTCGGTCGAAGGATCGAGTGAGGCGAGTCGGCGTGTCGCGTCAAGATAGGCGGGTCGCATTTGCGAGACCCAAAAGGCGCGCAGATCTGTCGGAAAACTGCGACCCCAGGGGTTTCCGGGTGCCATTCGCGAGAGGCGACTTTGAAGGGACCTTGGGGGGGAGAGGGATGTTTACAGGCTGGGCTTCTGCGGAATCCCGTGCTTTCTTTGATTCATACGGCAAGCTGAGTCCTGCAATGTGTGCGACGGGTTCTGCTTCCTTGTCGGGTTCGCTGCTAACTGACATTCGTCAGCATGCATGTACCCCTTTTCAGATTAACCTGGGGTTTCCTGGCAACATTGATTTCATATGCTAGGGTAGACTTCATGCGGAACCAGAGTCTAAACAGATGTCATTTCGTGTACACCAGATTTGGGCCAAGAGACCCAAAAGCCAGTGTTCTCAGAGCAATCCTTTTGAGGATCCTCGTTTTCAGATTTGTTCGGGTTCGCTTGAAAAGTTTTAGGTGGCGCCTTGAGCGCTGTGGAGTGGGGCATTGGCTGAGCTGAGTCGGCCAGAGTCAGGTTATGCATCACCCCGCATCTTTTAGATGTAGTTTGACCGGATGAAAACTTCGAGGGTAGATCCGTACTTGGATGTCCAACCTACTTAGTAAGGTTACAACCATGGTAACTTGGGCAGCTGGGCTTGGTCTACTAAGTTGGTTGAACGTCCAAGCAGGAGGGGTCATTTTGCCATGTGATTCGTGCCCCAGGACCCATACATCCTAAAGGCTTTTTGGATTCAGATGTCTGCTTAGAATGGGACACCCAGACCTTGCTCCTTGCTCAAAGGGATGATGGGGCCGCAAGACGAGCAGAGGGGTCCCCGGGACCCAAGATGGACTTCAGGCTACTTAGGAGTCGGCGGCTTCCTAATGGGTTTGGATGGTTTGGGGCTTTCGGCCCCGGCTCCTTTTGATTTCTAGTCCACCAATCCAACCACCAACTTGGGGTAAGATGAAGAAGAGACAAAAAGGGACGCCCTTGATGAAAAACGGACGTGTTGGGGAGAGCAGGTCATTCCGCGACACAAGGCCATCCGCTGAAAAGAATGCGCGAAAGGGTGCCACCTGCACGCAGATAAGCCAGGAGCATTGTGTCTCGATGAATTAGTACACGAGAGCTCACCGATTTGGAGGTTCCTGCGTCATGTGGGATATAATTAGTGTGGTATTCTGGTGTACCCCAGGTTTGTGCCAAGATGCAGGTTCTTGCTTGGTGAATCTGAACAGACTTCTTGATGCCAAATAGCAGTCTCAAAATACGGGTTCCCCCCAATTGCTGATGTTGCTTTTGTTTCCCTTTAAACCAGGGGTCCCAAAAAAAGACACCCATAGATTGCTTTCATTTCCGTCAAGACCCCGCAAAGATCGAGCCGTCATTTTTTTGGGACCCTTCGGGTGAATTTGTTGAGTATTCACTTGCTGGCTCCCAGCCATCCGGTTCCTTAGTTTTTTCGCTTTTTAGTGTTTAGCGGTTGGGTTTCGAATTTAGCCCGCCAAAAGTGGCCTCACCGGAACCCTGCAGAAGGATTCCCGCACCGAAGAGGCCCGAATTTCTTTTCCGCCGGGTTTCCCCCCAGTCTCGGGCCAACGCCATGTTTAAATGTCGTAGCGCTTCTTCTTTTTGTCAAACATCCTCCATTTGTCTGGCATCCCTTAGTTGGGTTCGTGGTTCAGGGGCTACTTCTGGCTGTCCAACCAACCTAGTAAGGATAGAACCATGATTGTAACTTGCTAAGTCGGTTACAATCATGGTTATGACTTACTTGTAATTTAGCACCCTCATAATTACGGTTACAACATGCATCCTGCTTACTGCAGTGGACATCCAAGTTGGGGTCCGCAACTCGCAGCCGCCTCCTAGGTGGACGGCAATCGGCCCGGGCCCCCGGTTTTTCTCGAAAGCATGGCGAAGGGTTCTTCCGCTGGGTTCACTTGAGTTGTTCTCATGAGAGTCATTACAAGGTGTCATTGCAAGGAAGCATCATCATGAAAGTCAATGCAAGGAGTCATTGCAAGGAGTCATTGCAAGGAGTCATTGCAAGGAGTCATTGCAAGGAGTCATTGCAAGGAGTCATTGCAAGTCATTGCAAGGAGTCATTGCAAGGAGTCATTGCAAGGAGTCATTGCAAGGAGTCATTGCAAGGAGTCATTGCAAGTCATTGCAAGGAGTCATGAGAGTCATTGCGAGCTGCGCATGGAGTCAAGTGCAAGTTGCAAGTGCAAGGAGTCAAGTGCAAGTTGCAAGTGCAAGGAGTCAGGTGCAAGTTGCAAGTGCATGGAGTCAAGTGCAAGTTGCAAGTGCATGGAGTCAAGTGCAAGTTGCAAGTGCAAAGGCAGTCAAGTCAAGTGCAATTGACTTGCGAGGAGTTAAAATCTCTTCTTAGGGCGGCGGGGTAGTGCCGACGACACTACACGAAAATCGACCCTCTGCGGGGATCGGCGTGGTCGAGGTGCAAAAACGAGGTTTTTTGCGACTCGCGCGACCCTCTGCGGGGATCGGCGTGGTCGAGGTGCAAAAACCGAGGTTTTTTGCGATTTCTAAAGTGCTCGCGCGACCCTCTGCGGGGATCGGCGTGGTCGAGGTGCAAAAACTCGAGGTTTTTTGCGATTTCTAAAGTTCCCGCGCGACCCTCTGCGGGGATCGGCGTGGTCGAGGTGCAAAAACTCGAGGTTTTTTGCGATTTTTAACATGCTCGCGCGACCCTCTGCGGGGATCGGCGTGGTCAAGGTGCAAAAACTCGAGGCTTTTTTTGCGATTTCCGCGGTGCTCGCGCAACCCTCTGCGGGAATCGGCGGTCGAGGTTTTTTGCAACTTTTGTTGTTCGAACTGGTCCTCGGGAGTTGTCTCGTGGTTCGCGCGCCTGCTCCCGGGACCGGCGGGTCGCGGGTTCGATTCCTCCCTGGTCCGCGGGCGGGCGTCGCAAGATGCAACTTGCATAAAGCAACTTGCGCAGAGCAACTTGCGCGGAGCAAGTTGCACGCACCAGTTTGCGCAGAGCGCCTTGCCTAGAGCAACTTGCGCAGAGCAACTTACGCAGAGCAACTTGCACAGAGCAACTTGCACAGAGCAGCTTGCACAGAGCAACTTGCAGGGAGCCACTTGCAGGGACCAACTTGCACGGAGCAACTTGCGCGGAGCAACTTGCGCCGAGCAACTTGCACAGTGCAACTTGCGTAGAGCAACTTGCGCAGACCGACTTGCACCGACCAGTTTGCGCAGAGCACCTTGCCTGGTGCTGTCTCGCGCTTGCTTCAGGAATGCTTCGTGTAGGGAAAAAGAACGCATCCGGCAGCGTTGGGCCGACCTCGCTTGCGATGTTATGCTTTCGGGCCAACCGTGGTCTAGTTGTCACGTCTTCCACGGCGTCCGCCTTTGATCCCTGGGTATTTCCCCACAAGGGCCCCCTGTATCTTGAAGGGTGGCTTTAAACATCTGTTGGGGCTCCGCAAGGATGCTTAAACGGGGAAGAAGGCAACCCTGCTGCAGGGTAAATTCCGAAAATCAACAAGTCACAGTTGCTGCCGTAATCTGGGTACGGCAGCAACTGTGACTTGTTGATTTTTGGAATCTAGTCCTGTGGGAGGCGATGTTCAACTTAGCCAACCAAGTCGACGGTACAATCGCCCCTGCTGGGCTTAAGGGAATCAGCGGGAAAGCGCCCATTCGGAATATGGGCGTGTCTTTTTTGAGGGTGCCCCTTTTTGGGTGGTTTTAAACGGACACCAAAAGGAAATCATCATTTTGGGGGTTCCCTAAAAAAGCCACACCCATATCCTTTAAGCCGGAAAGGCGCCATTGCAAGCAGAATTCTGACTCAGAAAGCCAAGAAACACCCCAAGCAGCAAGCACCCGAACTGGGGTCTTCAGAATTGGATAGTTAGCGCAAAATGGTGGGTTGTCCTTTTGGTTTACCTTGAACACCTACCAGAAAAGGGGTACCCTCAAAAAAGAGACAGCCATATGTGCCAAACTCTGACACTTTGATTTTTGGCGTGTACATTTGGGCCAAAGTCCAAACTCAAGGCTGGGGGAAGCGAGTTGAGCAGAAGCTGTTTGATGCTTCGCCAAAAAGGCTTTAGCCTTCGTCTTCCACCCTCCTGTCACCGGTGACCTGCTGGCACCATGAGAACCTACTCTCAGTTGTTCAGTGGCACCCTTTTTCCTTTTTTAGTGGCTGCCCCACTAAAAATGGTCTTCCCCAAAAAGGGTTCCTGTTTTTTTTCCAGGGTCACCGAGCAACTGAGTCTTGTTTCCAAGAGGGGCTTTGCATGGAACCTACAATAAGAGGGGTTTGAGTTCCCGGGGCCACTCCTGTCACCCATGACTTGCCGGTAGAAACTCAAGGGAATTTGGCAATGAACCTTAATGAATCCCCAAACCAAACAATTGGGGTACGAAAATTCCCTGCCGACCTGGAATTGTGCTCCGGCCCCCGCGCATGATCGTTGAAGGGATTGCAAGGGGCTACAAGTTACAACCACTCTTTGGCTGGGTTTAAGGGACGAGCAAACCAGGCGATGACCATTTACCTCTGAATGAGCAAAAGAGCAGCATGGAGGTTTCCACTCACCAGCCAGTTAAATGCAAATCACGCCCCTTTTTGACTTTCCGCCGTAATTTTCGTAGTTTTGGTTTGGGCAACGACACAGTTAAGTCAGGGAACGGTGGGGGGACTTCGACCGTGGTATGCAAGTCGCCATGGAGGACCTATCGCTACACCCCCAAAGCTGGGGAGAGCGTGCACGTCTACGTCCTGGACACCGGTATCAGGAGAACCCCGGTATCAGGGGTGTCCAGGAACAAAGGTACGAGACGTGGGGAACCAAAACGACAACCGCCAAGCCCTTGGGTTTGGAAACAGTGGGTTTTCCTGCAGTTTGCCCTCCAAAACGGGGATTTGCTGGATTGATTTCGCGCGTATGTTGTATTCGTTCAAGCGCTTTACATTTGTTCCCTGCAAAAAGAGGGGAATCTCGGGTAGCAAATCATCCACATCACTCCAAAGAGAACCCAAAGCTCGGATTTGGCTCGGGGGCTTCATTTTTCTCAGTCGGCTCAGGGAAGTCGACCCACGTTTCTGAGAAATGCCGCTTTTGGCCGCGTGTAAAAGGGGATGATTGCGCGTCCGCCGCGGTGCCATTTCCTTCCAGGACAAGTCACAAGGACTTTGCCCGGGCGCCCGGAGCGGCGAGGGCTCTTTGGGGTGTGGTTCTCCCCCTCCGTTGATTTTTTGGGTTCGGATCGGTGGTTGTGGGTCTTCAAGAGGACACCGCCTCAACTCCGGGGCCCTCTAACTTCCCGGTTTTCCGGTGCCACTGCCTTTTGGAGATGCCAGTTTTGGAGGACCTGGGAGTTGGTTCAAAGTGCGGGAGCAATGGCGCGCCCCGGGTCGATGCCAGTTCTTGCGCGGCTTTTTGCGGGTCCCATGCAAAGCTTTGCCTTCACTGCTCTTCCAGACCAAAAATTTCAGCCGCATGCTTCCTGGCCTCCTGGTCAAGCAAGGGGGATAGTCCTTCCCCGCAAGTCTTGGCTGGATTTGGCTGCAAAAGCTCTTTTTGGTTGTTGACGTGCAAAGACTTGTTCAATACTTAAACCTCTTCCAATGGTTAATATGTTCTCATAATCTTTGATCATTTGGATCATTTGTACCGTGAGTGTCCCAGACGCCCAGTGGGTGCAATTCCATTTTGCAACTTTTTGCAGGGCTAAACCCTTCCAGAAAGAGCCAACAAAGAAAGGTATCCTTTTTCCCATGGCCACTTGGGGTGTGGGCGGGTTGGGTCCCATTAAACGTGATGGGATCAGATTTAGGGAGAACCACCCCCCAACGTTGACTCGAATTCACTGGGGGGTGACACACCAAAGTGAAAGATCCTCTCTGAAGGGGGACCCCCCCCCCAAACAAATTGAACCAGGGTTCCGCTCATTTTGCTTGATCCTGGGTTCATTGGGGGTATCTACTTTGGCCCTGCCCAAGGCCGGCCGAGCAGTGCCCGCTTTGGAGGCACCGTGTTTGGGTGTTTGGGCGGTTTAGGTGAGCAACGAGTTTGGGAACCACATGCCAACCTTCTTGTCTTGGGGAACCTAAGCCAACAAGGTGACCGGGGAGCCAATGGCTTTTCCAGTTCGACTTGGCAGATGCTCGATACGGGTGTTTCTCAAAACGAGGGCCACCCAACAAGGGGTCCACTAATGTGAGAACCCCCCCCATGTGCAGCTACTTGACGAGTTGGTCAACTTCGGGAATGGCGTAGCAATTTGAATAGTGCGAGATGCCAAGGCAACCTAGGCTCCTATCTTGCGAGGCTTGCGTCGAGCCTGAAGATATCACATCCCACCATCCCACCAGCCCCCCCCCCCCCAACTCAAAATTCCGAGTCGAAAAAGGGCTGGTTACCCGGGTGCCGGCAAGGGCAAAGACATCCTCAATGATTTCTTTTGGTTTCTCCCACGCGACCGAAGTTCTGCCCGTTGGAGTATTCCTATTAAAGCCTTGGTTTCTTGAAATGGTGGGACCCCCTTGTGGTTTGGTGGCAGGAAAACGAAGAAGAAACCGAAACTCACGGGGACCACACAATTTTGATTATGGAAATTTGAGGGGGTTTTGGGTATCGGGTGTATGGGGGTGGGGGTGTTTGGTCCATGCCATGATACGACAATAAAATTTCTCTCTCGGGGTGAGGAAGGCTATGCACCCCCATAGACCCGATGTGCAGTTGGGTGAAAGTAGATGGCTGACTTCTCCGTTTCGGTTCATGCCAGCAGCTTTGTTCCTTTGATTGAACTAGCTTACTTCATTTATTTCATGGACAATATTCAATTGTGAGTTTTCACATTGCTAAACCGCATTACCGAGGTAGTATTTTATAAACACATTCGTACAAAAGGGGAATTATGCCATCTACTAACTCAATCTGGGGTACAACGATCTTGGGCACGTGGGACTGCTGTTGTTCACCCCCTCAAATGGGTTTTCGATCTCCTTGTTCCCCTTGAAACAGCAGGCAAACGGGATTCCTTCTCCATCTTTGAGACACCCGATCTTTTGTTGAACGCAGCCTAGATCTCCGCTTTCAGCTTGGTTCACACGTCCCGGGGACTCCTTTTGCTTTCAACACAAACTCCCCGCACCGACCGGGACTTCCAATTAGGCTACCCATTCCCATAGGTTTTGATCGGTGAGTTGGGATAGGAATTAGATTGGCATTCCATTTGCCTTTTTTTTTTGCAGCTCTTGTTCGAGGGCCGTTTTTTTGAATGGGTGTTTCTCAAAGTGGCGGGCCGCCTTGTTGGAATTCGAAGGGACACCAGAAGGAAAACCAACGCCGTTTTTGGGGGAGTCCCCTCAAACAACGACCGCGCCACGTAGAAAGCAATCTATGTTGGGCCACTAGCTTGAGAAACCTCTTCAATCAAAATCCCCCCCCCCCCCCCAGCTTGTTGGAGCCGACCGCTTGGACACTTCCGCGAGCGCTTGGGCGCGTTTCCGCGGGCGGAAGCGCCAGGTGGGAGATGCGGGGCTGCGGATTTGCGAGGGCGACTCCAAGGTCCGGGCGGGCGACCTGGGTGGGTTTGTCTTTTTTGGAGCCACGCCCCCCCCCCCCCCCCCGCCAAAACAAAAAGAGGCTTTGGTTTTTTCGGTGGTTCGCAGCCATCCCGTTTGCTTTTTAGCTTTTGAGTGTTTAGTGGGGATTTCCATCTAACCCACTAAAAGTTCAACTTTTATCGGGGGATCTGAGGGCAGCCCAGTTGTCCTTTTGTGGTCCTGAAAAAGCAGTGCTTTCATGGTGTGTTGCGCTTCGTTGGGGACCCGACCGCTTGGGGTTGGCTTAAAGGGAACCCACAGGAAACCAATCACTTTTTCCGAGGGTCCCCTATAAAAGGCCCACCCTGATGATCTTCCCCAGAAAAGTTCAGAAAGCTGGTTCCCAAAGAAGACCCACATGTTGCCATGGTCACAAGACAGATGGCTCACATATCCACATTTCCTGGTTAGACCTCGTCATTTGGGTGCCTTTTTTGATGGTACTCTTTTTGGCTTGGTTTTAAAGGGAAAGCAACGGATTTGAAGGCAACGCCGAGTTTGACGGTTTCCCATTGGTTTTCCTTTGAATCACCCCCAGAAAGCATCCCTCAAAAGACACCCATTTTGACCATGCCGTTAAAAGGAAACCCAAAACCAACGAGAAAGTACAGGGAAAGCACAGGGAAGCCAAAGAACTACAGAACCAAAGGGAAACCAAACGGAATCCAAAGAAAAACCGACTCGAAACCACTGCTGTTGGTAGGACTGCGCCGCCGACCACCGGGGTCACGGCACACGCCTGGCCGGGCTAGTGGGCGGACACAGGCGGCGGGGGGGGGGTTGTGCGGAGGGGGTTGTGGGTCCCTCAAAAGCAAAGTACCGACTTCTTGGCGGGGGGGGGTTGTGCGGGGGGGAGGGGAGGGTGTGGTCCCTCTGATTCTTGTGTCAACAAGCTCTGGAGTGGTCCGCAACTCTAAGGCTGTTGGGAATACCACCTGGGCCAGTTTCTTTTGTGAATGAGGGGGTCCCTGAAAAGTCGAACCCAAAATTCCGCAAAAAATGCAATCATTCCGAAACCGAGCATCTTCCCGCACTATTTAAGCTGGAGGGTAAAACAAGCTCATTATGAAGGTCCTTTGCTCGAGGAACGCCTAATTTTCAGGCCGTCTTTTTCAGAGACCCTAACCCCCCCCCCCCCTCCAAGACATCTTTCCCACCTCCACAACTATTCGAGCAGGGCTGTTTTGCTGGGAGGGGCTTCAAAAGCAAGGTTGCTGTGGGAATGTATCATTTGGCTCCTTCGTTTGGCCTCAGCGGCGTCGTTTTTCGACCTTGATGTACCCGTTTTTGCCTGGGGGTAGTGGTTTGGGGGCGAATTCGTGGGGACCTTAGCATTATTGCTTGTTGGTTTGGGCTCACCCCAGCCACCAAAGTGAACAACCAAAAGCAAGCCACTCGAGTCCAGAGCCAAGATCGCCTGAAGCTTATTTCAACCCCTTTTTGTCTGGGACTCCAAGGAGGAACGTGCCAGACGCGTTCTACCCATGGAGTTCTACCGACAGGTCATACCAAACAGCCAACTTGTTCTACCAGACAGGTTCCATGTAGGGGTTAAGGGCACCATTCCCATGGCCCGACGTAAGGAGATATTCAACGCGTTCACATTGAATGTGTTGACTTCTCCATGGCATACATGCACCAGCATGACGTTTGTTCGGCCAAGCGCATTGGAGGGCAAAACTCGTCAACGGTATTCCTGGCAATTTTTCAACTTGCCCTGAGATTTTGACTTTCACGAAGCAAATGCCAGTGTTTGGTGCATCTTCCAGGTGGCGATTCCAGCTTTACGTGGGGACAGCTAGAGCTTCGGATTTCTTTTCGCAATGCCCGTCCCACGATATATCCCCACATGTGGATCTGTGTTTTCGACACCCAAGAAGCGCCGCTAGCCGTGGCCTTGGGTATCTGTCTTCAGAGGCCTCGGTGATGGCTTTTGCCAAGGCTTGTGCCTTCTACCACTAGGCTCTTAGACGAAGACAAGCTTCTTCATGATGTCACCTTAGAGTCTCATGAGGTTTCATGACTGAACAAGACTTGTATATACAATCCTCACTTGCTGAGTTCCTGGGAGGAGCATTTTGGTGGCAAACCATTTTTTCCTGAGTGTTTGATTTCCGTTTTCTTCGATCTGCCAGATACGGTGTAGCCAAGCACAGCACAATTCACGCGCCTCGGCAGCAAGCAGGTGTTGTGTTTTTCCTAGGATGCCTTGTTCAGGCAAGCCTTTTTTGGTGGCTTGAAATTGGTGGCTTGGATCTGGATTTGAAGCCCTGGTTCTTGTGAAGGCTAAATGTGACACCACCCCCTGTTTGCCAAAGCACCAATCCAAGCTGCAATTGAGAGTCGAGATGTCTTGTATCACACGAATCGGTCTATCTCCTCCAGGTGGTTTGTTTCCTTTCAGATTCCCTTGAAATCCAAGGCGGGGGGGGCCGTTTCGAGAAAAAGACATATATGGATCTGCCTCAAAATGAACTTGAAATGGCTCTGCTGGAGGAGAGCCCAATTCGAAGACGCAACCATTATGACTTTCATAGGGAACACCCTGGTGGACATGTTTCATAAATCTCCGCCTAAAGGATGCCCACCAACGGGTCCCCAATGAACATGTATGCTCATATGGACCCTTGTTTGGATCACCTTGAACTGCAGGCCAGCATGTCTTGAAACAGGCACCCATACATCATATTAATGTCAGCCCACTGTCCGCATGGGGGATATGGTGCAGAGACCATTGCGAGAGCTCAGCAAGGTTTTCATGATTATCATGCATTTTGGGTTTAGAGCTGTGATTTTTGTTTGCCTCTTGTTCATTTGTGGTTTTGTCTGTTGCTTCTTTGTGCTTTTTGGGTTGTCTTTTGGTGTTGCAAAAAACATGTAGTGGTTCTCAATGGGGAAATCAGTGAGCCGGCATTCCTGTTCCGTTAAAGGACGCCACTTGGATGGTTCACTTGGGCGAGAAACTCAAATTTCCGATCGGAGCAAGAAAGCCATCTGAACTTCTCCCAACTTCCATCATCTGGGTTTGTCTCGAAATTGGAAACACAAAACAAAGGGGTGCGTGCTTTCCTTTTGGTGTCCAATCAAACCCACCACTTTTTGTTTG
>CAUJNA010001835.1:755000-810000 GCA_963377175.1 Effrenium voratum | reverse complement strand
ACGCTACTAATCACCAACCAATTGGCAACGAACACTCTACTCAAAACCAGAGGTTGGATATGCCCATCATCTACTTCTACGATGATGCCTAGGTTTTGAAGCACCCCACAACCCCATTCCAATTATGTGGGCTGTCTTAATACACAGGTCTCTGTATTTTCCTTTTAGGGCCATTTGAACATCTCCTGTTGGTTGGCACTTAGTGAGTTCCTGTGGGGTGATCTTTAAGAGGGAAATCTCGGGAACCCTCTTGGAAGGTTTCTTTCTTGTTTACCTTTATGCGAAGGGGTCCGAGCTCCATTTGAGTCACAATCAGAACCTGGTAGATGAAGGGCAGTAAGGGACGATCCCAACCATAAATAGCTGCGGCCGCCTTCTTAATTCTTTACATGGTTCTGGGTCTGGGTGAGCCATTTTTGGTACCGGGTTTTGATTGTGACTCGTTTGGAGAACACCCCCAAGCGACCCTCCGTCCGTCGTCGCGACTTTTCGCTGCCGAGACGCTTCCGTCACTCGTCCTCCGTCTTTTCGTGAGGCCAGCGCTGCGGGCATCACCGTGGTGGTGGCGGCCGGCGACTTTGGGCTCTCCGCCCCCCGCTTGCAGCGAGTGGATTGGGGAATGAGGGAAAAGCGAGCTGACCGGGGGAGATGTGAAGTCTCAACCCCCCGCCCCCAACAAAAATAAAAGATAAGATCACAATTTATACACGGGGGGTCATTGTTAAACACCCCAAAGTGAGATTTGTCTTTTTTCTAGTCAGCCCCACAATGTGGGGCGGGAGAGAGCGGTTGTCAGAATGAGGGGTCCTATTTGGTATCCCAAAGGCGGCGCGTATCGGCGGCACCAGGGTCCAGGAAACCATTCTTTTTGCCAACCCCCCGGATGGATGGTTGCCTACAAAAGGAAGCCACAAGAAGGTTGTAAGCCCAAAATTGATGTGTCTGGCCACTCTGTTGGTGCCTCTTTGTTGCTCTTCTGATGCTCTGTTTCCAACAATCGTGGAAGTGGACGTTCGCCGGGTTTTGGAAGACGACCATTCTCCCGGAAAAGCCCTTTGCCTACTTCAACGAGTTTTGGAAAAAGGGCAGCCTGGAACCTGGAACATCATTTTTTCTCTCCCCGAAGCTCGTTGCTTTCCGGTGCGACCAGGCCTGCGAGTACACCCCCAGCTACCTCAAAGAGGCGCTGGTGGTGGGAGCCACCACCAGGCGCGAGATCCGGCTTGGGGGGCTCCGGATGGCCAGGGCGAAGCCAAGCTGCCAGGGAAACGGCCCCGGGGCTTAAGGGGTCCTGACTGGAACCGCTCGGCCAATGACGGGCGATTTGGTCTTTGATTGGGCCTTACATGCCATGGTTCTCAGAAGACTTCGATGAACCCCTCTTGGGTTTTCGCATTGACCCTGTGTTGAGAACGTGGGAAGAGATCCGTTCCCTGGGTTTCCCAAAAGTCCCAAGTCCCTATCGCACCGGCGAGGGTTGGGGCTGCACTGTGCGCTTGGATTCGCCAGGAATGATACCCGGGCCAACTTCAGTAGCACCGGCAGTTGCCACTGGGACGGAGTGGTCGTCGTCCTGGGCGGAACGCCGCGTGCTTTTGGGGCTACGCTGTCCGGGTGGGCTTGCGAAGCCTTGAAAGGACAACCTCTATGTGGGAAGCCAAACAAACTAAAAACCACGGTTTGAGGGTTGTAGCGACAAATCAGCAGGAAACCCGAAATCCATGTTGGGGTCCCCTACTTTGACACTCTCGGAAGCGGGCAGCAAGTTGGCGAAAACGCCATGTTTGCCGTGGGAACTCATCCATGGCTCCACCCGCGGTTTTTTTTTAATTCAGGGGCTCCCTGTTTTGGGCTTGACCTCCTGGTTGAGCTTTGTTTGGGGGGGGGGGAGGTTGGGTTTTGCTGGGAGCCCAGCATGAATAACCAACCCCTGGTTGAGCTTTGTTAGGGTACCCTCCAACAACTGTCTAATGGAACGATCAGAAGGTTTTGGAAGACCATCCTCTCTTGAAATGGTGCACTTCCATGATTCGAGGTGTACTGTTTGCCTCAAAGATCGTTAGCGAACTTGACAAGCAGGTACCCTCGAGACATATACCCTGAACAATCATGGACATGGATGCTCGAAGGGTTGTGGAAGACTACCAGTATCTTAAATTATCTTAGGTCCCACACGTCCATTCTCATTTTTGTTGCCAACACGTGCACTCGCAAAACTGATATTCATTTATGCGTTTTCTTTCCAAAGAACCCCCCAACAAATGGTTCCCTCAAATCAAGGTTCCATGTCAGGTACCCTCAAAACCGACCTACCATTTGTCGCGGCCGAGGTATAGACTTAATGGCGCCGGGGGAGGACATCCTGACTTGTGGCATCAGCGCGGCGCCCTGTTGATCCTGAGAGCCCTTCAATCGATTCGCGAGTGACCTACAAATCCCCCAAAAGGGGTGCTTCTTTGTTTAGGTGACCCTCTTTTGCTAGCTTTGAGGGAAACCACCATTTTGGGGGGGGGTCTCCTAAAAAATGACACACCCACGTGGGTTGGTCTCAAAATAGAGGCTTCGGTTCCTTTTTGTCGCCATTTAAAAATAGGGCAAAAAAGCGACACCACATCGTGAACATCAGGGACCCAGAAGAGGAATCTTCACACAGAATAGTGTTCACCTGGGGGGGAGTCCACAAGAACTGGATTTGGATTTATTCCTAACCTCCAAACCACCTGGCTCAAAAAAACGAGTTGAGGAAAGCAGATGATTGCCTCTGCGTTGATGCAATTGGTGAGTTGCGCGTACATGTAGGCCGTATGGATTGAGATTTCACCCATTCACTAGACGGAGTCCACTTCACTTTCTGAGTTCCGGAAACGGACTTTAGTCACTTGGGAGGACCATGATAGTGGTAAAAGTTGTTTGTTTTGCCAATCCACTCGACTAGTTGGTAGGTATTCGATTCCAAGGTTTCACCTATCCGAATCCGAACTGGTCCTGTTTCGTGGGTTTTGTCCATCAGAAGAAGGTTCAGTCAAAATATCGCAGTGGTTCATTTGGTCCTGCGTATGAGCTGACAGAATTGGCCGACTACTGTTTGATGGTTGCGGAAAAAAGGGCTTGAGGGATACTTTTTGCACCTGGGGAGTTCCCTAATTCAATACAAACCAATTGGTGGGGATGGGAATCCCACCAAAGGTATCACACGGATATTTTCCACAGCCACTGTTGCTGTTGGTCCCCATGCAACAGCCAGTTCGGAACGGAAGCCACATGGGTCTGTGTTTTTTTGAGGGTTCCCCCGTTCCCCCTTTTTGGTCTGTTTACAGGGGACCCAGGGCGGAAAACCGAACTCCTTCCCCTATGTTGACTTGAGGAGAATGGGGAAATGGCAGGTACTGTTGACCCCATTTTAATCACAAGTTTCTGAAATTCCAGGGGGTGGGGGGCCCCATCCAGTCTGATTCCCCCAGAGAAGTGGGTACGGGTCAAAATCAAACCACCAGGAATTGGACCGCACCTTTTAGTCCATGTTTCCATTCACCAGGGCAACCCATGTTGGGGTTACCCTATTTCTGACCACAGCCATATGGCTATTTTGAATAAGAAATCCGGTCAAAAGCGGCTGGTGGACCTAACTCCCCCCAGAAACGTGGACGGAGGGATCCCTCCCCTGCGCCCGACGTCGCCGGACGCGCCGCTCGTCGCCCCGCCCGACGGCTCGAGGCTCCGACGGCGCGGAGGTGCGCTTCAGCGGCTCCGGGGCCGCGGCGGCGCACGCGGCGGGCGCCGCGGCGCTGCTCCTGGCGGAGCACGGGGGCCCGGGCTCGGCCGAGTTCGGCGCGGGGCAAACACCATGCGACGAGGACTTCCATTTGGTGAAACGAATATTTTTCCCCCTGTTGGTTTCAAAGGGAATCTATCACTACTGGATTTTTATTTTTATTTTTATTTTATTTTTATTTTTACAGGGGTCTTGACCAAATGGAAGAGGAATGTATGGAGAAAGCTCCTTTTGGGGGCCCGGCACGCCCTGTCTCCACATTTTTTATTTATTTATTTTTCGGGCGGGGGGGGGGGGGGTGCCTCGCATTTTTCCTGGTTCTCGCATCTAAGAAGGTATCCGCCAGCCCCCAAACCACTGTGGGATAACAAGGCCTTTAAGCCTTGAATGCCGTTTGTCTGTGTTCCATTGAACCCAGATAAACACTTGTTTTTGTAGAGGGGTCAAACCACTATTTGGGTTCTCTAGCATCATGTTTTGGACCCTCGGTCCGTTGGAAGGTTTTGGACCTCAATTTCAAGGGATTGCCTTTCCTTGCTGAGTTGGATGACCCCGAGAAAACCATCCCTTGTGTTTTCTTTAAGGAAATTCATTCCCAAAAGCCTGGGTCCTTCCTGCTGAGCACCAGCAAGTTTAGGGGTTCCCTTTGAACCAACCTAAAGGGGGACGCACAAAAAAGACCAGCTCTCTTTTTTTGGAGGGTACCCTTTCTTGTTGGGAAAGGTGAAACCAGCAGCAATTTGGGGGGCTCTAGAAAAGGCCGCACCTATACTATCTATCTATCTATCCAATCTGTCAGTTTACACCTTGCGAAAGTGCTGCGCCTGCCGCGCATGCCAATGGCCCGGCTGCGAGATCGCTCCGAACGCACTCCAAGAAAGCGTCGCGATCAGAATAGCTTTCTGCAGAGCGGTGAGCTTTTCAGACCGCCACACACGCAGGGATTTGTCTGTGCCTGCTTGTGTTTATCTTATCTTCTGTCAGAGTGCTTAAGTCTGGACGGGAGCCCCCTGGCTTACCTTTTGCCAATCATGGAAGCAGAAGGGCTTTGAAGACTAGTCCTGTTGAAGAGGCTCCCAGTTGTTCATGATTGGAAGGGTTGCTTCAGAATCTCTTGAAGGCTTAATATTGAAAGGAATTCAAACAGGAGGTTGCGTAAGCAACCCTCACCTCAACAGCGTTGCTTACAGCCTCACCAGGGACGCTGTGACAAAGCCCTTGTTCGCAATACATGTGCGTGCGTGTGTTGTTTGTTTTGGAGGGTATTCTTTGGGGTCGTTTTGAAGGGAAGCCAAGGGGACAACCGCGTTCGCGTTCGCTTCCCAATTTTTGACACACACACACACACACACCCATAGAGCTTGTTCCGAAAAAGGGGATGCGCCCTAAAGTGATGTGGTTTTCTGAGGGCCCGCTTTGTTGGGGTTTAAATGGAAAAGCAAGGGATGCACCAGTTGAGGAAATTCTGGGTTCTTAGCTGTTTCGTTGTAAAATCAAGAAATAAAGAGGAACTCACAAGATGTTTCAGCCCACAGGCAAAACACACCGGAGACTCGCTTTTTAATCACCGGTGACGTGCCTAAGGAAGCCAGACCTGGCACCTGGGGAGGCGCGAAACTGATAGACCGAAGCGGCTCCATTGCCTTCTGTCGAATTCAGCATGTTCATCTGCGAGAAAAGTATGTGTGACTGTGTGGTTGCGTGTGTTCGTGTCTGTGTGTCTGTGTGTTTGTATGTCTGTGTGCCTGTTGTTTTTGTGTGTTGTTGCGTGTGTTTGTCTCTCTATCTGTATGTCTAAGCATTTGTGTGTTTGTGCTTGCGTGTTTGTATGTCTGTGCGTCTCTGTTTGAGTTTGTGTGTTGTTGCGTGTGTTTGTCTCTGTGTCTGTATGTCTAAGTGTCTGTGTTTGAGGTTGTGTGGGTGGTTGCGTGTTGTTGTGCTTGTGGGTCTGTATGTCTGTGTGTCTCTGTTTGAGTTTGTGTGTGTGTGTGTGTGTGTGCGTGTGTGTGTGTGTGTGTGTGTGTGTGTGTGTGTGTGTGTGTGTGTGTGTGTGTGTGTGTGTGTGTGTGTGTTTGGTTGCATGTGTTTGTGTCTGGGGGTCAGTATGTCTGTGCGGCTGTGTTTGAGTTTGTGTTTGTTTGTGTTTGTTTGTGTTTGTGTGTTTCGTGTGTTGGAGCGCCATTTGGAGGTCATGCAGACCCTGCTGGACACCAGCACCGTTGGGCGCCTCTCCCAGTTGGAGGACTCCCCCGACAGGCGACACCGGGGAACCAGAAGAAATGGGCGGGGCTGGGGCACATCAGAGGTTTGTCAAAGAGCCAACAACCACCGGCGATTTGTGCCGTAGCTTCTCAGGAAATCGGAAAACCCGAGGTGTATTGGATGGAAGAGAGAACCAACATATGTCCACAGGGGCGGTGGAACCCACAAGAAGCCCGGGGGTTTTGGGTTCCCCCCATGGAGGCTGAGACGGGATGTTCAACAAGCTTGAGGCTTACGTCATCTAATGGTAGCTTGAAAATTCTAGAGGTTTAGGTGCTAAGGGGTCTGCGACTGGCATCCTTGTGGTTTTGGGGTGGGAGGGCACATCCACATGGACCCCTGAGGGGAAGACTCGTTTCCTGAACTTGGCACAAGACTGTGGATTCACCCGGGTGTGGTCAAAAATAGGCACCCAAAGTGGAACCCTGGTAAATGGAAGCAGGGACTTACATCTGTGTATAGGAAGCCATTGTTTGTTAGTATCTGCAGGGGAATGGAACCATTCCAGGGTTTGAGCGGTGGCTTTGTTCTCGCGGATCATTTTTTTTTCGTGTGATCCCGATCCTCTCTGCGCAGGCTGTTGAACACTTTGGGGGAGCAGATCAAGATCCCGGCCTGGGGGGAAAAGGCGGGAAGCGGCGAAGGAACCGAGGCCAGCTAGGCAAGCCAAGACACTAGGCACCCCCATGTTTTTTTTGGGGGGGACAACCTGAGCCATATTTATGGATGCGGATATCCGCCCGTTTGATTCTTTGCGCACATACATATATATATATATAGTTGCTGGTAGCAAGCGAACAAACGAAACACAGGTTTTGATAGCGACGCATGAGAACTTCGAATTTCAATGGGGAGGACCCTTGTCAGAGAAACCCAACAAGATAGATCATTGCCTCACCTGCTTAGCATGGGCCACATAAATCTGAAGTTAACAAACGTGTGTTTTTCGCCCAGTCCCAAGCATTTCGCTGTTGACCCTTGGAGTAACCAGTTGTCTCGAAAGGGTTGAAACCATGGATGGCTTCCCTGAATAAACCTGCGATCCGAATCAAAACCTGAAACAGCGTCTTTCAGGCGGCTGTGGGATTCGGAATTTGTCTGGTCGAGGACAGCAGCCAGAAGCAGTGCGGATATCTGCCCTTTCAATGGTTAACCATGGTTTTTGGGAGGAGCCCTTAAATGCCGAGTTTGATTTGACTCGGCAGGTGTGTGGCAACATTGGTGGCCGGTTTCCTTTTGGTTTCCCTTGAATCCAAAAAAAGTTACCAAGCCTCAAATACAAACACACGTACACGTTTTGATTTGACTCTCTGAAGGTATGTGCCAACATTGGTGGCCTGTTTCCTTTTGGTTTCCCTTTAAACTCAAAACAAGTTGCCGAGCCTCAAAATACACAGAGCCATGTAGGTAGTCAAACCACTAAATGGGCTTAGACATCATCCTCCGCCATCTCTGGATAAGGATCGGTTCTTGAACCGTCCCCCGACCGGACGCTCATTTCAATCAGAGTCCATTCATATACACACAAAGGGCTGTGGGTCAAAACGAAACCACCAGGAATTGGACCGCACCTTTTAGTCCATGTTTCCATTCACCAGGGCAACCCATTTTGGGGTTACCCTATTTCTGACAACCACAGCCATATCGAGATTAATTTGAATAAGGGTCCGGTCCACCTCAAAAGCGGCTGGTGGACATAAATCCCCTCCCAAATGTTGTCCACCGAAATTCACCCGCATCATGTATATATATATACACATACATATACGCACTTATTTATTTATATACATGCTCACACACATACATATACAAATATACAAATATACATATATACATATATATATATTCCTGGCACGCTCCTACCCAATCCATTGCTGGAGACCTAACCGCCAGGGCATGTGGAGCTTGGTGGACGGCGGCGTGGATCGGCAATGCGGCCTTGGGCCCAGAAAGCGACGCTGGCGGTTGCGGAGGGCGGGGCGGAGGTGGACGTGGCTTGGCTGGTTGACCTTTCTTGGTAAGTGTTTGGTAAGTTGTTGCCAAGTTTTGGCAGGATTTTGGCAGGACTTTTTGGGAAGTTCTTGGTTTCCCACCATATTGGCATAGCAGCAAGAAGGAGATGTCCGGCAAAGTGGGCATGAGGATGTAGAAAGCAGAACGTTGTAGAACTTTTGCAGGGAATCTAAGTCCGGTCGCCAGTGACGTTCAGGTCTTGTCTTGTTCGTCTCAACATAGGGGACCCCAGAGTTCTAACTAAGAACGGAAAATGAGACACTAAGAGCGGAAAAGAGGGATACTAAGAGCGAAAAAAGTAATAGTTCTAGTAGTAGTACTAGTAATAGTAGTAGTACTAGTAATAGTAGTAAACTAGTAATAGTAATAGTAGTAGTAGTAGTAGTAGTAGTAGTAGTAGTAGTAGTACTAGTACTAGTACTTGTACTAGTACTAGTACTAGTAGTAGTATTGGTAGTAGTAGTAAGAGTAGTAGTACTAGTACTACTACTCCTCCTGCTAGTACTAGTACTAGTACTACTACGACTACTCCTCCTACTAGTACTAGTACTACTACTACTCCTCCTACTAGTACTAGTACTTGTACTACTGCTCCTCCTACTAGTATTAGTACTAGTACTAGTACTAGTACTAGTACTAGTACTACTACTCCTCCTACTAGTATTAGTACTATACTACTCCTCCTACTAGTACTAGTACTATATTACTCCTCCTATTAGTACTAGTACTAGTACTACTACTAGTACTACTACTAGTACTACTACTAGTACTACTACTCCTCCTACTAGTACTAATACTATATTACTCCTCCTACTAGTACTCGTACTAGTACTACTACTAGTACTACTACTAGTACTACTACTAGTACTACTGCTAGTACTACTACTAGTACCACTACTCCTCCTAGTGGTTTCTTGTGCTAGTACTACTACTCCTCCTCCTACTAGTACTAGTACTACTACTCCACTAGTACTAGTACTAGTACCACTACTCCTCCTACTCGTACTACTACTATACTACTTCTCCTATGAATACTAGTACTAGTACTGCTATTCCTCGTACAAGTACTAGTACTATACTATTCCTCCTACTAGTACTAGTACTAGTACCTCCTACTCGTACTAGTACTATAATACTTTCTCACTAGTACTAGTACTAGTACTAGTACTCCTCCTACTAGTACTAGCACTAGTACTACTTTTCCTCCAACAAGTACTAGTACTAGTCCTACTACTCCTCCTACTAGTACTAGTACTACTACTACCACTCCTCCTACTAGTACTACTCCTCCTTCTAGTACTAGTACTAGTACTACCACTCCTCCTACTAGTACTAGTACTAGTACTACTACTTACTAGTGCTACTAGTACTGGTACTAGGACCCTACTAGTACTAGTGCTAGTACTACTACTCCTCCTGCTAGTACTAGTACTAGTACTACTACGACTACTCCTCCTACTAGTACTAGTACTACTACTACTCCTCCTACTAGTACTAGCACTTGTACTACTACTCCTCCTACTGATATTAGTACTAGTACTACTACTCCTCCTACTAGTATTAGTATTATACTACTCCTCCTACTAGTACTAGTTCTATATTACTCCTCCTACTAGTACTAGTACTAGTACTACTACTAGTACTACTACTAGTACTACTACTCCTCCTACTAGTACTAATACTATACTACTCCTACTAGTACTACTACTAGTACTATTACTAGTGCTACTACTAGTACTACTGCTAGTACTACTACTAGTACCACTACTCCTCCTAGTGGTTTCTTGTGCTAGTACTACTACTCCTCCTCCTACTAGTACTAGTACTACTACTCTACTAGTACTACTACTACTATACTACTTCTCCTACAAGTAAGGTCCGGCAGAGCCGGGGGGCGGAAGTTTCAAAGCAGTGAACAACTATAGTTTGGAGAACTGTCCTTGGCCCCTTGCTTCTCTCTCTCTCTCTCTCTCTCTCTTTCTCTCTTTCTCTCTTTCTCTCTTTCTCTCTCTTTCTCTTTCTCTTTCTGTTTCTCTGTCTCTTTCTCTCTCTCTCTCTCTCTCTCTCTCTCTCTCTCTCTCTCTCTCTCTCTCTCTCTCTCTCTCTCTCTCTCTCTCTCTCTCTCTCTCTCTCTCTCTCTCTCTCTCTCTCTCTCTCTCTCTCTCTCTCTCTCTCTCTCTCTCTCTTTCTTCTCTTTCCTCTTTCCAAAGCTCCCAACGAGCGCTTCAAGTTCAACTCTCCTCCCTCCCCCCCGAGAGCGCCTTTTCTTTGCGTCTGCCCAAGCCGTGCTGTAGTCTGGGCTGGAGCACGCGGCCCGAAACGGCACGCGTGTCAAGCGCAAAAGCTAGGCTTTTCTCTTCGTCTGCTTCAGCGGGCTCGGATCTCGTGCTCCGCATTCTCTCGCGACTGTACCGCGTCGCCCGGCCGAAACGCCAAGGCAGCACGCAGCACTTCGTCGACGCACTTGGTAAAGATCCTCGCGTCCAGCGTGGCCGTGTGATCCCACACAGTAGCCTCCAGGCTGTAGCACGGCCGGACGCCAGCTTCGTCGTGTTTGTCGCAAGTCTTGCGAAAGCAAGTGGCGCAGCCTGTGTAGTGCCAAGAGTCTTCCGGCACCCGGGACAAGGTCTGCAGGTGAGCCAGCGTGCAGAACGGTGCCTCCCACACGTCCTCGTGAGAGAACTTCTTCGCTTCGGCCGCCGGCAAAAAAGCGCCGAGCGTCGCCAGCGAGACCAAAGTCGCCGGTCCGGCGCCGTATCTCTTTATCTTTCTTGATTTCTATTTTTCTATCTCTTTATCTCTTTTTTCTTTCTATCTATTTCTCTCTCTATCTCTTTTTCTATCTCTATTTATCTATCTATCTATCTATCTATATGTATGTATCTATCCATCTGTCTCTCCATCTATCTTCCGCGTATCTATCTATCTACCTATCTATCTACCTATCTATCTATCTCTATATCTCACTATGTATTCCTCTGTCTACTTATCTATCTATGTCTCTCTCTATCTGTCTATCTCTCTATCTATCTATTTCTCTATCTCATTATCTCACGTGTATTTCTCCATCTTTTTATCTCTTTATCTATTTATTTATATTTATAATTATCTATAGATCTACCTATCTATCAATCTCTCTATCTACCTCTCTATCTCCTATCTATCTATCTACCTCTCTATTTATTTATCTCTCTATCTCTTTATCTATCTAGCTAGTTATTTGTCTATCTATCTACAAATCCATCTATCTCTGTCTATCTCTGTTTCTCTATCTCTTTCTATCTATCTCTCTAGCTATCTCTATATCTGTTTATTGATCTATCTATCTACCCATCTTTCTCTGCACTTAAAAGTTGCGATGTTCAATCCCCGAAAGTTGACTTCGCGTACTACTTTC
This sequence comes from Effrenium voratum, assembly GCA_963377175.1. Taxonomy (NCBI): domain Eukaryota; class Dinophyceae; order Suessiales; family Symbiodiniaceae; genus Effrenium; species Effrenium voratum. The sequence continues at coordinate 798,556 of CAUJNA010001835.1, read as the reverse complement.
GTACTTAAAAGTTGCGATTTTCGAGCCCCAGCTGCGAAACTGGACTTCACGTACTACTTTCGTAGTTAAAAGTTGCGATTTTCGAGCCCCAGCTACGAAAGTGGACTTCGCGTACTACTTTCGTACTAAAAAGTCGCGATTTTCGAGCCCCAGCTGCGAAAGTGGACTTTGCGTACTACTTTCGTACTTAAAAGTTGCGATTTTCAAGCCCCGGCTGCGAAAGTGGACTTTGCGCACTACTTTCGTACTTAAAAGTTGCGATTTTCAAGCCCCAGCTGCGAAAGTTGACTTCGCGTACTACTTTCGTACTTAAAAGTTGCGATTTATCTATAGATCTACCTATCTATCTACCTCTCTATCTCCTATCTATCTATCTACCTCTCTATTTATTTATCTCTCTATCTCTTTATCTATCTAGCTAGTTATTTGTCTATCTATCTACAAATCTATCTATCTCTGTCTATCTCTGTTTCTCTATCTCTTTCTATCTATTTCTCTAGCTATCTCTATATCTGTTTATTGATCTATCTATCTACCCATCTTTCTCTGCACTTAAAAGTTGCGATGTTCAATCCCCGAAAGTTGACTTCGCGTACTACTTTCGTACTTAAAAGTTGCGATTTTCGAGCCCCAGCTGCGAAACTGGACTTCACGTACTACTTTCGTAGTTAAAAGTTGCGATTTTCGAGCCCCAGCTACGAAAGTGGACTTCGCGTACTACTTTCGTACTAAAAAGTCGCGATTTTCGAGCCCCAGCTGCGAAAGTGGACTTTGCGTACTACTTTCGTACTTAAAAGTTGCGATTTTCAAGCCCCGGCTGCGAAAGTGGACTTTGCGCACTACTTTCGTACTTAAAAGTTGCGATTTTCAAGCCCCAGCTGCGAAAGTTGACTTCGCGTACTACTTTCGTACTTAAAAGTTGCGATTTTCGAGCCCCGGCTGCGAAAGTTGACCTTGCAAAAATGCTGCGCCTGCCACCAAATCTGTGCTTGACCTTGCTAAAGTGCTGCGCCTGCCACAAAATCTGTACTTGACCTTGCGAAAGTGCTGCGCGTGCCACGAATTTTGCACTTGACCTTGCGAAAGTGCTGCACCTGCCACAAATTCTGTACTTGACCTTGCGAAAGTGATGCGCCTGCCACGAATTTTGTACTTGACCTTGCGAAAGTGCTGCGCCTGCCACGAATTTGGCACTTGACCTTGCGAAAGTGCTGCGCCTGCCACGAAATCGATACTTGACCTTGCGAAAGTGCTGCGCCTGCCACGAAATCTATACTTGACCTTGCGAAAGTGCTGCGCCTGCCACGCAATTCAAACCTTGCGAAACCTTCGCGCGGCCGTGCCAATGGGCCCGTCTCCGAACCCGTTCCGAACCCGTTCCGAGACCGTTCCGAGACCGTTCCGAGACCGCCTCCGTACAGGCGTCGCAGCCGAGGTGGTTTGCGCATTGTCCGGAAGCCCAATTCACGCACAGCGCCAACGTTTTCTGCATCTTGCCATCCCCCAGCTCGCAGAGAGTGCTTGCGAAAGTGCTGCGCCTGCCACGAAATCGATACTTGACCTTGCGAAAGTGCTGCGCCTGCCACGAAATCTATACTTGACCTTGCGAAAGTGCTGCGCCTGCCACGCAATTCAAACCTTGCGAAACCTTCGCGCGGCCGTGCCAATGGGCCCGTCTCCGAACCCGTTCCGAACCCGTTCCGAACCCGTTCCGAGACCGTTCCGAGACCGCCTCCGTACAGGCGTCGCAGCCGAGGTGGTTTGCGCACAGTCCGGAAGCCCAATTCACGCACAGCGCCAACGTTTTCTGCATCTTGCCATCCCCCAGCTCGCAGAGAGTGGACGCAGCACCTTGCGAAAGTGCTGCGCCTGCCACGAAATCGATACTTGACCTTGCGAAAGTGCTGCGCCTGCCACGAAATCTATACTTGACCTTGCGAAAGTGACCTTGCGAAAGTGCTGCGCCTGCCACGCAATTCAAACCTTGCGAAACCTTCGCGCGGCCGTGCCAATGGGCCCGTCTCCGAACCCGTTCCGACCGTTCCGAACCCGTTCCGAGACCGTTCCGAGACCCGCCTCCGTACAGGCGTCGCAGCCGAGGTGGTTTGCGCACAGTCCGGAAGCCCAATTCACGCACAGCGCCAACGTTTTCTGCATCTTGCCATCCCCCAGCTCGCAGAGAGTGCTTGCGAAAGTGCTGCGCCTGCCACGAAATCTATACTTGAGAAAGCTATCTACGTGTTAAGCTGGCTATATGTCAAAGCTATCTATCTGTCATGCAAGCCTATTGGAAAGCTATCTATCTGTCAAGCTAGCTATATGTCAAAGCTATCTATCTGTCATGCAAGCCTATTGGAAAGCTATCTATCTGTCAAGCTAGCTATATGTCAAAGCTATCTATTTGTCATGCAAGCCTATTGGAAAGCTATCTATCTGTCAAGCTAGCTATATGTCAAAGCTATCTATCTGTCATGCAAGCCTATTGGAAAGCTATCTATCTGTCAAGCTAGCTATATGTCAAAGCTATCTATCTGTGTATGTCAAGCCTATTGGAAAGCAAGCCTATTGGAAAGCTATCTATCTGTCAAGCTAGCTATATGTCAAAGCTATCTATTTGTCATGCTAGCTACCTGTCATAGCTATATGTCAAAGCAGCTAGCTCATTTAGTTCCAGTACTACGGAAGTTTCTTGTTAAACTTCCTTTGATTAATACTAGTACTTGTACTGCTATTCCTCCTACAAGTATTAGTACTATACTTTTCCTCCTACTAGTACTAGTACTAGTACCTCCTACTCGTACTAGTACTATAATATTTTCCTACTAGTACTAGTACTAGTACTAGTACTCCTCCTACTAGTACTAGCACTAGTACTACTATTCCTCCTACTAGTACTAGCCTATTAGTATTAGTACTACTACTACCACTCCTCTTACTAGTACTACTCCTCCTTCTAGTACTAGTACTAGTACTACTACTCCTCCTACTAGTACTAGTACTAGTACTACTAGTTACTAATGCTACTAGTACTGGTACTAGGACCCTACTAGTACTAGTACTAGTACTACTACTCCTCCTACTAGTACTAGTACTTTACTACTCCTCCTACTAGTACTAGTACTATACTATTCCTCCTACTAGTACTAGTACTAGTACTACTACTGTACTACTACTAAGTAGTACTACTCCTTCTACTAGTACTAGTATACTATTCCTCTTACTAGTGCTAGTACTAGTATTATTACTAGTACTATTACTAGTACTAATACTCCTCCTACTCAGAGCCTTGTGTTTGTGGGGTGTGTCTGTTGCGGGAGGACCTAAGCCTGGTGGAGTCGCCGTTGGCCGGTCCAAAGTATTGCAGTGTTCGCTAGTGTTTGGGATTGTTTGAGTATGTATTGAGGGCTCACAGTGGCCGCGCAGAGTGGCTCAGAGTTTGCGTGCCCCGGAGTCCTAACATCGCTTCTCAATCGTACAAGCCTCTTGAGGGTCATGTTTTGAGGGTTTGATCCCTCCTTTTTTGCGGAAGCTATGGAACCATCAACATGCAGCTTCTCCGTTTCATGCTGGTGCAGCTTGCCAAGTCTATTGGCTACGCGCTCCGTGGCATGGGCTCAAAGCCGTTTGCACTTGCGCTTGGGTTGAATAGCTGTGCTCTTCAACAACCCATCCATCCACCCACCCACCCGCCCACCCACCCGCCCACCACCCACCCACCCCCCACCCACCCACACCTTTCGAGAGAGACCTCGGGCTGTGCGCATCTAGAAGTATAGATGAATATATATATATATATATACATATACACATATATTTAAGCATGTTTCTATATATATATATATCTACAAGTATATACGCATATGACCCACGGCTAAGTCTACGATGATTAGTTTATCAAGAGGAAGTGAATTGCATGTCCGCACTACACAAAACCTGGTAGAACGATAAGGACCTCTTCAAAACGGACAACCTTCAAGTTGGAGCTGCGGAAATGTATTTCGCGTACTAGGCGTGTACTGCAAAGTTGCGACGTTCTTGCTGGAGCTGCGGAAATGTACTTCTTCGTTAGTAGACTTATACTACGATAACGTCAAGATCTTTGCTAAGGCCAAGAAAGAGGTTTGGGCAGTCCCATATAATATGTATATATACACTTTCGCTGTCCGCTGCGGGTAGCGAGCCCAGCCTCGGCCATTTCGCAGCACTCGGACATCTTGTTGTAGATTTCCCGCCTTTTCCTGTGTGTGAGGCGGCGCTTTACCTGACAGGTCTCTGCCTCTGCAGAGGCCATCCGCCCTGTTCTTCCAGCTCCCCAAGCACGGACCTACAAGCCATGCGCCGGCTGTCCTCGTTGCGCGCGAGCCGCTTTGGGGCCATTGCAGCTCTGCCCTGTTTTCTTCTTGGCTTCTGCTTTCGCATTTGTCTCTCCTTGCTGCTGAACTGCAATCCATGGGTGCACTGCGGCACCCGCTTCTGCTGTGCATTGCAGCATCCGTAAATTCTACAGCGCCCGCGTCTGCTGTGCACTGCAGCATCCATGATGGACTGCGGCATTGGGACTGGGGCACCCAGCCGTGCACTGCTGCGGCATCCGTGATGGACTGTGCAGCGTCGGCACCGCCTATAGCAGCCGAAACGGATGCCGCAGTGCCGCAGGCCACAACGGATGCCGCAGTCCGTTTTGGCTGCCGGCACCCGTTCTGGCCTGTGTGGCACTGCGGCATCCGGTTAGGCTGCGCACTGCGGCATCCGTGGTGGCCTGTCGGCGCTGCGGCATCCGTTGTTGCCTGCGGCACTGCGGCATCCGTTTCGGCTGCGCACTGCGGCATCCGTGGTGGCCTGCGGCACTGCGGCATCCGTTGTGGCCTGCGGCACTGCGGCATCCGTTTCGGCTGCTATAGGCGGCGCCGATGCTGCACAGCCGAAACGGAGGACGCAATGTTGCAGGCCACAACGGATGCCGGCCACAACGAATGCCGCAGTGTCGCAGGCCACAACGGATGCCGCAGTGCACAGCCGAAACGAATGCCGCAGTGCCACAGGCCACAGCGGATGCCGCAGTGCCGCAGGCCACCACGGATGCCGCAGTGCGCAGCTGAAACGGATGCCGCAGTGCCGCAGGCCACAACGGATGCCGCAGTGCCGCAGGCCACCACGGATGCCGCAGTGCGCAGCTGAAACGGATGCCGCAGCTGAAACGGATGCCGCAGTGCTGCAGGCCACAACGGATGTCGCAGCTCATGTGCTCGGACTGCGGCGTCCGCATCCGTCTGCTCACTCCACAACGGCTGCTGCAGTCCACAACGGATGCCGCATTGCGTAGCGCACAGGGCACGGCAGCCGCATCTACTGCGCGCTGCAACATTCGTGATGGACTGCGGTGGACTTGCAGCATCCGTGGTGGACTGGTGCACGCGTGGCGGACTGGGGTACCTCCGTGCTGACTGCGCAGCATCCGTGGCCCATCCGTGGCAGCCGCAGAGTCCACCACAGCTGCCGCAGTGCCGCAGTCCACCACGGATGCCGCAGTGTCCGCAGTGCTGACGTCCACCACGGATGCCGCAGCGCATGTGCTCGCACTGCGGCATCCGCATCCGCGGCCTCCATGCTGGATTGCGCAGCACGCGTGGCAGCCGCAGCGCACTACGTGGTTGACCGTGCGGACTGCTGCTGCGCAGTGCGGTGGACTTGCGGCATCCGTGGCATGCGTGGTGGACTGGGGTACCTTGCTCGCACTGCGGAATCTGGACTGCGCAGCATCCGGCAGCCGCAGAGCACAGCGCAGCACAGGAGGCGCCAGTCCACCACGGCTGCCGCAGAGCCGCAGTCCACCACGGATGCCAACTTTTCCGATTTGGTGCACCTCATGGTTCAGGTATGTTTGTAGGCACAAGGATAGCTCGATAAATATGAGGCTCTGTTCGTGGGTTTTTCTCTACCTGGCAGGCTCTGCGTACATTGGAGGGTAATCCCCACGTTGCTTCTGGGGGCTTTGCAGAGGTGATTCCTTCAAGAACGCAGAACAACAGCCTGCGGATGCCACGCTAGAGACGGGTCCGCCAGCTTAGTTGAGCCTGGGAGACTGGCGCAAGATTAGGAAAGCCTTCTTGACCACTTCTGGAACTTCCTAGGGAAGCTCTCTTTTTACGACCCAGATTTCACAAATCTCTAAGAGAGCATTTGATTCAAGGCTTTTATAGCGAAAGGCCCCATGTGAGGCTCTGCGGGCCCGTAGAGGGATGAGTACTGGCGAGCAGGAAGTTGGTAAACATCCAAATCAAGTCAAACAACAGGTCAGGTATGTAGAAGGGATGAGACGGGCCTTGGTTTGTTGATGTCTTGGTCGAGCCAACAATTCGCGACGCCACATTCGTTAGTTATGATGTTTGCTTTGCTCACAGGATGGCGCAGAGGAAGTAACAACGGCGAGCTTGCCCAAGTAGGCGGCGAGAAACACAGCCCTGAGCGGCGGGCGGATGCTGACAGCAGCAGCAGCAGCAGCCGAAAACCACGCAACAACAACCGCACAAGGCAGAGGCTGCGGGGCAAGCAATGTTAAGGCCGAAGCACCCAGCGCACCCGCCAAAAGCAGCCCCCAAAGCAACCGCCGCCGAAACCAAAGACCGATGCAAAGCGCCCGCCGCTGCCGCAGAAACCAAAGCTGGAGGCAAAAGCGCGGCCAAAGGCCTGGCCGTTCTTTAGAGAGCACTAATTTGTGAATGGTTTGCCAGTGGCATGTATAAAACAAAACTGACCCAACACATGCGGCCACATTTGGCTGAAGTCTGCATACTTTGCTAGGCCCCAATAGGCCCAAGCTTCGTGTTATAAACTGTGGCAGAGCCACTGCGGAGGCATAAGGAAAAAGATCGTATTCGAGCTTACCGAGTGTCTGCGGTGATTACACATTACTTTTGCACACGTTCGGAGGGACGGTACACATACTTCCGTTGGGCACAGATACAGAATCCCCTCGATTCTCAAAATTTCTTGAGGGCCACCAAACATCTCAAATAGAAGAATTTGCTTTTGCAAATAGTAGGTCTTAGGCGTTTTTTGGCAGGGAAATGACACAAGTGGTTGCAAATCACCAATTTTGGGGCTGATTCCGCAAAAGGCTCCAAACACCGGTGTCCTGTGTATGCATGATTTGGGCACCTGCGGCGGGGTGCCCAGATGCAGTTAAAATAGAAGATATTGCCGTTGGCAATGCTAGCTGGCCCCGGCCGAAATACTACCCCAAACTAATCGACTGAAAATTGAGGGGCTCCACATCTGACCCTTTTTCAGCAAGATATTTCAATCAAACAAGGGGTCTCTGAAGCGCACGGCGCAACTGGCGTATCCCTTGCTTGGTGTAACTCTGTGTCACCCATACTTGTAACTTTTCACCTTCGCTTAGCACAGCTTCCAATTTCTGCGTGATTTGGCTGGGGCAGGCAGAGGCCGCGGACCACAAGAGAAAGCAGGAGCACCGCAGCAATGGTCCGCCTAGAATGCTTTTGGCTGCGCCAGCGTTGTGCTAAAATACGTTGTGTTGTGACGCTGCCGCCTAGCAGCGCAATTGTCCTTAATAAGGCGGCCGCAAGTTGATAGGCTGACTCCGCGCCAGGAGAAGTATGACGATGAGGCTGATGATGCCTGGGCACGTCGAAGGAGGAGAGAGCACTGAAACTGCGTGCTTGGCTTGATGAGAGGGCTCTGCCCTTTGTTTGACGCTCTTCTGCCAGGAGGTATAACTGATGGTGGGCCCAACGCATCAGAGCGAGAACTCGTGATGAAAAGGGCGCTGCTTTGCTTTGCGTCCTCAGTTCGTTCTGGCTTGCTACGCGTGCTGTTTAAGTTAAAGCTGCTCCCACCTTGCATCCAAGGAACGGGGCGCCGCCAGCCCCCGCAGCGCGGAGCACCTGGGGTAAAACAACGTGTTCAAGGGGAGTGCGGGCCATGAATTTCAAGAGGGAACCACCTCAGTTTAGATGACCACCAAAGGGTCCCTCATCAAACTTCATCTAGCTGCACCTTCCATTTCCATTCTCTCCAGGGATCCTTCTCAATAACGGGCCAAACCCCTGGGAAGCTGGATGGGTTCGCTCTACTGGGTGAAGAGATTGGGGAATCGGGACTTGGTGCTTGTATAGACTTCGGTGTTTGAGAAGCCCAACTCGGGGGTGGTTTTGTGTTCATATGGCTCAAGGCTATTCAGCTGCTAGTGCGCAGCAAGGCAGTATGCAGGCTGAAGAAACATGATCATGAGCTCCGACCATGCGCATGCTGTCAGCGCCGACCATGCGCGTGCTTTCTACATCGTAGCTGGGCCGAGATCCAATAACACCAAGGTCAACGTTTCAATCTTTTGTTTCCGTGTCTTCGAGCAAGTGTTGTTTTTTGCTGCGTCTACTGCCTTGTTTTCCAAGTGCTTCATGCCGTTCCGCGGCACGTTTAATTCTCCCGTGGCAGATCCAGCGCCGGCCTCATGTGGGATCTTTTGCGCATGCTGCTTCTTGGCGTGTCAGGCGAGCGCCCTTACAATATTGTCTCGCAAGCGGTGCATGTCTGAAGCCGGGTCATCAGAGGACACCTCCGTTTGCGGACGTTGTGACTGGGCCAACGGCTCGCAAGGAAGAATGGGCACCGCAGTCTCCAGCATCTCCGGAGCCGAAGGCTAGGGGTGATTTGACGCCAGGGCACGGGGCCGGGCTAAGCACGTTTCTCGCTGAAGCCATTTAGCCACACAAACGTTTAGACACGCTCAGACTGACTTTGCATGTAAACCGAAACATGCTTAGACAAGGCACGACAGCGCGCTTTTTCTGTTGACAGGCCTCAGCCGTGGCCTCGGAGTGTGAGGCTCGACTAGGAATCCGCTTTTCGGGCCCCATTGCCCGCCAGCACCTCGAAATCCGGATTCCTTTTCTGGTCTGGCCCCAGAGAGAGGGAATCCGCTTTTCGGGCCCCATTGCCGGCCAGCACCTCGAAATCCGGATTCCCTTTTTGGTCTGGTCCCAGAGAAAGGGCATTGCCCGCCAGCACCCCGAAATCCGGATTCCACTAGTACTACTACTAGTACTACTACTAGTACTACTAGTACTACTACTACTACTACTACTACTACTACTACTACTACTACTACTACTATTACTTTTTCCGCTCTTGGTTCTTTTTTTTCCGCTCTTAGTGGCCAATAGTTTTCCGCCCCTTTTTAGGGGACCCCTAAAATGACGTCCTTTAGGTTGCGGGTTGCTTTAGGGTTGTGAGTTGGGATCCTGACACAGAAAGACCAGCCCTCTGTTTTGGAGGGTGCCCCTTTTTTTCAATGTTTTACTTCTTTCTCTTTTTTTGTTGGGGGGGGGGGTGCCGTGTTTTGTGATACACCCACCGGTTGGAATTCTGGTTGTTCAATGCATGACTTTTAACTCTCCTTTCCAACCCGTCAAATGAGGTTTCGTCCCTGGCGCTTGGTGTGTTGTCTTTGTCCATCTGCATTTCTTTGAAGGGTTGCCCTGATTTGACCCCTTGGCTTTCCGAAAGCCGCAGGGGTGTATTTCCTTTTTGGAAGGATCACAGGTGTAGTTCCATTTGGAGGGTTCTCTAATTTGAAAGGTGCAATTGGAGAACAGCGGGCGTCCAGTTGCCGAAGCGACTTTGCCCTGGCAACAGAAGCCTCCCAAGAATTTCTCGACCCTGTTGGGTTTCAAGGACTGACAGCCGGCAAGCCTCGGGTATTTCACGTCACGTTTCTTGCAAGCACGGGCTGTCAAGAAGCGAGCGCTCCAACATGTGATGGCTCCCAGCACCTCAGTTTGCAGACATCCCGTACCTTTTTGTTTGGCCATTTTCTGGGGGGATGGGTTTCCCTTAGAACCAAGTGCCATTTTTCACCATGTCCAAACCAGCAAATCCTTCCAACTTGTGTTCGCAGTGGCAGGGTTTGAGCGCACATTTTGCAACATCGGATTGGAGTCTCATCTTATCGTTAAAAACAAAAAACAAAACATGCAACAAGCAAAAGAACCATGAGCTGCATTTTCGTTGGGCAGTATGTTGCAGTCTTGGCTCCGCAGATACACTGTGGAACGAGGCGCTATCCCAGAGCCAACATTTTGTTAGCAGGTGTTCTCCGAGCTTTCAATACATGTTCGACACACGTGGCTTAATTTCCTCTAGTCTCCCCTTGTTGGCAACCGAATTCCTACCCCTGTGCGGAGCCGTGGAATGGGTTGAACATTCTCTCACTGGGTTTTGGGTGAAACCACTACGTGGGGTTTTGCCGCTAGTTTAAGACAGCCCCTATTTACTGATTCAGAACCACAAATCCACAATGTGGGTGTGTCTTGTTTTGAGGGAACCACTCCCCAGTGAGGTGGTTTCCCTTTAGTTTTTTCCTTTAAGAGCAACCCCAATAAGAATAGCCTCAAAAAAGCCCCCCCTCCCCCCAGGCTCCAACTTGAAGTTCATCATTTGGTGTGTCTTTTTTGTTGGTCACCAAATGAATTTGGTCACCCCCTGGGGGTTATCCCCTTTTTGGTGTGTCATTTGGTCACCCCCCTTTTGGTTGGTGGAGAGAAACCAAAGGGACACCTGCCATCTTCGAGGCCCCGTTTTTGACCGAGGCCACGAGGATTCCGGCGAGGCCCACTTTGACCGGGTCGACTACCCGCAGGTCCGGGGGGTTTTGAAGGCCATTGGCTAGGTGCCAAGATTCGGGCATGGCTCATTTTGTCACGTCCGTCGCAAGTGGAAGAAACAGATTATCCGGAACTTTCACTTGGTGGTTTGAATATTGAGGATTGGCAAGAGGGGAAAGCCTGCCTAACCAACCCAGACCAGCCCAAACCACCTGGCGAAAAGCTATCGCTACCACTTCCCACGGCCACCCCTTCTTCGGAAGGGCGATTTCCTTTTTGAGCGCGGGTGTGCGGCCAGTCAGATGCGTGAGCCTCGTTCTGATACGAGGAAAGCAGTGAACATCCACTTGTCATGTTCAGCCCGCCACCCACGAGTTGAGGGGTTTAAGGGCTAAACCAAGAGAACATGCTCCTGATTTTGTTGTCCATTTGAGGTCTGAATCACGAAAACCTGCAGGAACCGAGGCTGATTTGAAACGAATTGCCAACCGTCCTCTTGCCAAGGCGACAAAGAAATGGGCCTGCGTCAAAATTTGGAACTCCAGGTGGGCGATGTTCTTTTGGTGTTACTGTAAAACCAACCAAAAGGAGGTTCCCCCCCCCCCCCCGGCAAACAACACACTCACCGAAATGGTCCCTTCAAGAGGCTGTTTTGATCTTGGAGAGAAGGGCACCGAAACCGAATGGGAAGTATGTTCTTGTGACTCTTCAAAAACAACAAATGGGGTCACCCTGAAAGATTGGGTATATGACCCCTCATACAGATTGATTCTTGTTTTCCTTGTCAGTTTTCTCCGTTTCTGCGCCGTCGCGAATCGACTCGAATTGGGGGCATCGGTCCCCAATCGCAAGGGTTTCCCTATAATTTCCGTTAAAACCACCCAAAAAGGCTTCCCAACAGTTGAGACAGAGTTTTTTTTGAGGGCCCCCCAACCAGGATTTTTCCGAGTCCTGTTTTCAGAACCTCCTAACATGATTGGTTTTTCCGGTCTTTTCCTTTTGGTTCAGGTCCTTTTGGTTTCCTTTTGGTTTCCTTTTGGTTTCCTTTTGGCTTTCATTTTCAGGTACCCATCAGTTGGTGGTGTGGATTGGTGGTTTGGGGAGTTGAACCCCTACGTAGTTCTTGTAGAGAGGAAAAGGGAAACACCTCCTGGAAGAGGATGTTACATTGTTTCGGGTTTTCCAGGTGCTTGTTACTGTGGATGGACGAAATCCATTTCGCACCACCTAAGAAACTCTGGAATGATTCGATTCCTTCGTAAATGCAACGAGAAGGGTTATGATTTTCAACCATGGTTTCTCAGGTGGTGCGAACGGATTTCGCAACCATCCACAGTATGGGGTCAACATTACTACCCAGACACATGGCGCCATTTTTGTTCACCTCCGTCTCGCCATTTTTGTTCACGAGGTGCTTAATACCTCCAATCAGAGAGCACGCTGACGTTTTGGAGAACCACGCGCCGAGTTGCCTCGACGGCCTCTCGAGGTGCGCGCGCTGGAGAAGTGCCGCGCTTTGTGCGAGAAGAGCGCCGCCACCACTGGCTGCGCAGGTATCAGCGCGGAAGCCGAGGGCGCCAGCTGAGGAAGGTGTGAATTGCTATGATCCTGCTACATATCATATATATATATATATGTATACATATATATATATATATGTATGAACACATACATATTGTATATTTGAGATGATGGCCTTTGGCACATGGATGCATCTATATAGCCATATAGAGCTATTTGTATTATATATATATATATATTCAGACATTGGTTGAGACATGTCATAGGCGAATTCGCCGTGTGCTTTGGGCCAAATTTCTGGAGCGTCTTTGTTCGGCAATGAGGGTGAATTTCTGCCACTCCGTTTGGGCCGGAGAGGTGGTGATGGAATGGAATTGGGCTGAATCTAATCAGCTGTGTTCAGTTTGCGTCCACATCTGTCACCTCTGGGCTTGTTCTGTTTTCTTGGGCCCTCGGGCTTAGTTTTTAAGAAAGAGGGATCCCTGGAGGTTTGTCTCTTAGGGTCCCGACTTTGCGGTTGGGGGGAGGGGTGGGGGAGTTTTTTTTTTTAGGTGGACGCGAGAAGCTTGCGGATACCAGCCTCTTGGAGTCTAGGAGTGTTTCTTTCTTGGGGGAGGTCGCAACAGGGCCGCCACTCTTCTGGGGTCCCACGAGTCACGAGTCACGGCCAGAACCAAGACGCCTCAGGCTATAGCCAGGAGGAGGAGATGTGCCAGGCCTGCAGAAAGAGGATCCCTTCGGCAGAAACCGAGCCCTTGGGGTTGGCCAGGGGAATCCGCAGGTTTTCAAGAAATCCTTGGGGTAGGGAGTTGGTCCCCACTTTGTGGGGCTTATCTCTAGGGATTATGGAGCACAGCCCTGGCCATCCGTGCTTGGGGGGGGGTGGGGAGTGGTGTCAAACTCAACCAGGAAAAGATTCGAACGGTCGTAACGCTGTGTTTCATTCTTTGCTTGTTTTACGCGACTCCCAGCCATACCCTTTGATTTTGAGTCGTTTAGAGTTTTAGTTTAGACTTTTAGAGTTCAGGCTTTAAAGCCCATGAGAAGTTTTATCAGGCAACCCTTGTTTGGTGGTTTTGGATTGGTTGGGGCAATTGAACCCCTGGTTCTTGTAGAGGGTAAATGGGACACCACCCCGGAACACGTCCAAACCACTGGGCTCCAAACCACCAATCGGGGGGAAAGATGATTCTACATTGTTTCGGTTTTCTAGGTGCTTAACACCCCGTTGTTAGTTTCCCCTCACGGGAAACGAGCAAGGGGATGGACAATTTCACCTTTTCCAGACCGGCCACAATCAAAACGCAGACTTCGGCAAACGAAACCTCCGAGTTCATTGTTGACCCCCGCTTCGCACGAAGCACGCGCCGATTGTCCTTCCATCAATCTCAATGTTTGTTGACTACGTTTGCATTGGGATAGTCAACAAGGAACCCTCATGGTCCTTGTATTGGCATGACCAAACATTCCAGTATTGAAGGGTCTTCTCTTAAATCGTAGAGTTCCCCCCGATTCACAATCCTTGCAGGTATTCCCTCCTGGCACAAAAGCCACGGAACAAGGGACCCTGATAAAGTGTGGCAAAAAATATATTAGTTGGGGGTCGACCTAAAGTTTGCGAAAAGCGATGGCCCGCCCCCGTTGTTTTTTGTTCCCCCCGTGCTGAGGGTTTCCCGTGCTGGCCCGATCCGAGGTTGGTGCGGGCATTCACTTTTGTGGGGGTCCGTTATTGATGCCAATGGTAAAGGGGGTAAGGTACTCCCCTACACATTGACATGCCCCAAAAGAGGTCCCCAAATGGTCATTGCGATCCAAACATGGTGGGGTGTTGGATTCCATGTTAAGCTTTAGGGTAGTACGTAATCCAAATCAAAGGAGACTCGAAACGTCCAACCTGATCCGTGGATTTCCGGCGATGCTGTTCGGTTTCTAGCTGGTCTCATGAAACATGACAATGAATCTCATTACGAAAATACATGAACAATGGTAAGACTATGCAATTTGGGTTCAACTTACAATACAACCACAAATTTTGTTTTGCATGTTAATTGTGAACTCTTTGGGATTCAACAAATACCAGAAAATCGAGAGCCACACATTAGACAAAAAATGCTATAGTCAACAGGTGAACCTTTATGACGGGCGCTCGCTGGTTTCGGGTTTCGGCTTCAGATCCATGTGGAGCTGGTCCGCGCGAGCGTGGAGATGACCGGGTACATTTGCCTGCGCCACGAGGCGTTTGGCGACACGGCGCCTTGGGAGTTTGCAGATGCGAAGCCATACCTGGACCCTCCAAATTCCCTTCTTTTTTTATGGGTTATCGCCAGAAAAACAAATATATATATATATATACACATATATATATATATATGGGGTGAAATCCCAATTTTTTTCCAGGCTAGTTTGAGGGTCCGGGTACTTCCATTTGCTGAAGCAAATATTTGTTCTTCTCCCCTGCTGGTTTTGAAGGGAATTGATTTCACCGTCTTGACATATTTCTGTTTTTCCTGGGGGCGTATTCGCACATGGAGGCATATGGGGAGGTCATAACGTCAGCATGATTTTGGGGATGAGTCTACGCAGGTGCATCAGGACCAGAGCTTGGTTGTTTACAGTAATCTTTGGTCCTGCCCTAACAGGGCAAGATACAACCTTGAAACAAATGGTTGGGGTTGTCACTATCCTCCCTCCCACTAACATAGCACATGTGGGAGAGTACCTGGATGATGATTTTTCTCTTGTAGGGCCCGCCTGTCGGCTGGGTACCCCAATTTGCCCAAACTCTTTTAATAAAACTTCACTGAGGGCTTCCCAACGGCCTACCGCCACCCCCCGCCCCCGCACTCCACCCCCCCCCGCGCGAGCCATGGCCATTCGTGGTGTCGTTCCGCTTTCGCAGGATCATTGAGGGCCGCTTGGTCACCGAAAAAAGGGGAATCTTCTTTTGCAGAGTGCCCTGAGGTTGGCTTAGAGGGGAAAAACCCTCAAGCCGAGGCAAACTATAGTACAATTGTTTTTTTGTTGTTGTTCACCCCCCCCCTCCCTTCGGTCGGTCGCCAGGCTCCGACCACGACCACGCTGACGTCGACCAGCTCGACGAGGACCAGCTCTAGCAGCCTGGAGCCCCGAAAATGAAACGGCTGGGCCAGGGGATCTTCAGTTGGATGGCCCTTTTGTGGGGTGGCGAAAAAGGGAAACCAAACTGAAAAGAACGATTGTTGGGGCTCCCCGATTTTAAGACAACCCATTTGGGGGCGTCCTTCTTAGAGTTGGTATTTCCTTTTGGTTGGTTTTGAAGGGAGCACCGAGATCCATGGAGGTGCCGCAAAAAGAGAGAGACCCATTTGCCCCAGAAAAACGACTTGGAATATTGGTTGTACAGGGGGCTCTAGCCAGAGCTTTCATTTGATGTTTTGGATTTTGCCCTGTCCTGTCACCGCACTGTCGCGAATGCCAGCAGCTCGGACTCTTTATATCTAAGCAAGTCGTCGAATCCCACCGCCCCTTCCCTAAGGTCTCTCTGCCCAAAGCCTCCGATTGCATTTTGCGGTGCTGTTTCAAAGACCAAACAAGTGGAATTGGAAACCCCCCGACCCGGAACCTTCTTGTCCAGGTTGTACCCGGAACCTCATCGATCGCAAACCGCCGGTTCGGTGAAGCGGTTCGGCGAAGAGAGGCCAACGTCCTTCGTGTTGCACACTGGCAGACTGGCAGGATTCCCCAAAAAGAACCCACCACAGAGAGTGTTGCTGGAGAGGCCTCAAATTAAAGATTATGGTAAGGCGGATATTCAGAGGGTGCTGAATCTACCGCCACTTCTGTTGATTGGCTGACCCAGTTGGGTGATTTGTTCACAGGAAGCCAAGGTGTTGGTTTTTCAATGGGGGAAACCACCGATGATTTCGGGGGATTTCATTAAGGTCTCTTATACCCGTTCAGCATCGTTGACGGACCCTCATTTCAAGGCAATTAATTGAATTGAGGCAAAGAACAACCCACAACCAATGGAGGTCCCTCAAACCCCCTGACATTCGAGGGAGTGCAATCGATTGGGGAACAAGGTTGACCCCGTAGTATCCAACCTAATATGGCCTGTCCCTGGTTTCAGTGGGAATCATCACTTTTAGAGGGGAACGTCCCCCAACTAATAAACTGGGGTTGATTAATATGGGGTCAACATTACCCAGAGGCTCCAGGGCTTTCAATGGAAGACCCAGACCCCTCCATTGGACAGCCCGGAGGTGTTTGGGGGATCTCAAACCCCTCCATTCCCCGCAAAATGTTTGGGGGATCTCAAAGCCTGGTTGTTTCAGGGCCCTACATCAATCGGGAGCCTCTGGGTACCCAGACGCTTTTCTCACCTCTCGTGCGGCGGTGTCTGAGGTCTTACCACCACGCACACCACGATGACCGCCACGAGGAGCAACCGGAACTGGAACCTCCCCAAGCGGAAAGACGCAGATGAACATAGTCTGCTGCTTTTAATTGTAGGCGGTACAAGCTGCTCTGCAGGTTTGTTTATGCTTGGTTTGTTTTCATTTGGTTTGTTTTTTTCGGTCTGTTTGTCTGTCTGTCTGTCTGTGTCTGTCTGTCTGTCTGTGTCTGTCTGTCTGTGTGTGTCTGTCTGTCTGTGTGTGTCTGTCTGTCTGTGTGTGTCTGTCTGTCTGTGTGTGTCTGTCTGTCTGTCTGTCTGTCTGTCTGTCTGTCTGTGTCTGTCTGTGTCTGTCTGTGTCTGTCTGTGTCTGTCTGTGTCTGTCTGTGTCTGTCTGTGTCTGTCTGTGTCTGTCTGTGTCTGTCTGTGTCTGTCTGTCTGTCTGTGTCTGTCTGTGTCTGTCTGTGTCTGTCTGTGTCTGTCTGTGTCTGTCTGTGTCTGTCTGTGTCTGTGTCTGTCTGTGTCTGTGTCTGTGTGTCTGTGTGTCTGTGTGTCTGTGTGTCTGTCTGTCTGTGTGTCTGTCTGTCTGTCTGTCTGTCTGTCTGTCTGTCTGTCTGTCTGTCTGTCTGTCTGTCTGTCTGTCTGTCTGTTTGCTTGTTTGCTTGTTTGCTTGTTTGCTTGTTTGCTTGTTTGCTTGTTTGCTTGTTTGCTTGTTTGCTTGTTTGCTTGTTTGCTTGTTTGCTTGTTTGCTTGTTTGCTTGTTTGCTTGTTTGCTTGTTTGCTTGTTTGCTTGTTTGCTTGTTTGCTTGTTTGCTTGTTTGCTTGCTTGCTTGTTTGCTTGCTTGCTTGCTTGTTTGTTGGTTTGTTTGTTTGTTTCTTTGTTTCTTTGTTTGTTTGTTTGTTTGTTTGTTTGTTTGTTTGTTTGTTTGTTCTTCTTTTGCGGATTTCACTGGCAAAGATTTCACTGGCAAGCAAAGCGTTTAAGGTTCCGGTGGCACTCAGGAGGCGAGCAAGTGCCCGCTCTGCTGGTCATGACAAGGGTCATGCAGTTCGACCCCTTCTTTCTGGCGGTTGCCATTTGTCCGGTACAGGCTTCATGATACTGTGGATGGACGAAATCAGTTCGCACCACTTTGAAACCATGGTTGAAACCATTGTTTGTTGGTATTTACACGGGAATCGTATCATTGCAGGGTTTCTTAAGTGGTGCAGGATTTCGTCCATCCACAGTAGGTAGAATCTGGTTGTTTGGGAAGCCACTGACGAATCAGTTGGGTATCGGTGAACGTTACACCAGTATATGGACCGCAGGCTTTTTGGTCCTCGGTTCTATTTACTAGGGGCAACCCATTTTGACTTATTTTTGACCCCACATGCAGTTCTTCTTGGGTTCAGGTACCTAGGTACCGGGTTGAGAACTGTGGCCACCCAGATGATCCAACCCCATATTTGTTTTTATTCCCCCCGCCTTGGTGTCAACTCACTCCCTGAGTTAAAGACTTTATTCATGAAGTTTGGGACTGGTAAACAAACAGCTCGGACTGGTTTTGGGCCACTCAATCGGAAGTGAGTCAAAGGGAATGTATCACTGATGTTCAAAGTTTGTTCTAGGGCACGCGAATCCACAAGTGGACGCTGGGCAGAATGGCAACCAACCGCTTCGCCAGTAGCACGGTCACCACCAAGCCGAGCCTCACGCAGCTTTGGAGCGAGGCGAAGGAGTGGAGGGATGCGCTTACGCAGAGGATCCTTTCCCATGGGGGGAACCCAGCCCATTTTCGGGGTTTCCCAATTTTGGGGTTGCTCATTTTTGAGGTTTCCCATTTTTTGGTGTTCCCCATTTTGGGGTTCGCATACCCAAGTTGGGTCAACAGCTGCGCCCTGATGTGAGGTGGTGGGGCGGGCGGGGGGGGGGGGTTTAAGGGAGGTTGCATTCTATGAACCCGGCGAAAACGACACGTTTGCATTCGTCTCAAAATACCGGAGCCCCAATGGTTTGTTTCCCTGTAAACCGACCCCATTTGGGGACCAACCCCAAAATGCCACTTGTGTGGGCCGCTTCAGCGTATGGTCGACATCGAACAATGGACAGCTCCGAAACTAGCAGAAGTGGTCAAGACTGTCCCTTTCTCCTCCCAAGAGCAAACATGGAATCTGCAAGTGGGGCGGGGGGAGAGGCTGTTGACTTGGGGTGCTTAGGCTGTTGGCTTTCACAGCGTCCGGAGACCCTGCTTCGCGTTGAAGGGGACCGCCAGATTCAACACACCGGCTCCTTGGCTTGGGTTAATAGGGGTCAGGCACTGTTGAGTTTAGACAACCAGCGAACCACCATGGCCCACAGCACACATGGACCCCCAATGGCTGAGGCGATTCCCATAGGGAGTAGAGAAGTGTTGGCAGGCTGTTGGGCTTCGTGTACACGACCTCCTTGTTCCCTTCTTGAAGCCACTGATCCCCTGAAAGCATTTTGGACTCTCAAAAAGCAATTCCTGTATGAGGTCCAAAACCAAAACCCACTAGAGGGTCCATGTGTACCATGGTCAAAAAGACATCCCCTCCGATGAAAGCTACCCTTGGCCTCTACCCGTTCCCGGGTAAAGCTTGCCGTGGATACCTCAAGGCATTTCTGAACCGGGCTGGACTTGAACACTCCCTTGACCTGGGCGTTTATTAAAACCCGAGGCATTTGTTTTTCAAAGCCCATGCTATAAGTGAATAAGAAGGCATGTATGCATGTATATAAACAATGTGTGCGTTTTTCAAGAAGATAAGCACCCAATGTGTTGCTTGCATTTTGTGCGTTGATGTTCTCTAGCCCAACTCCCGCAAGCTGGCGATGGACCCCAAGACAGGAGCCTTTCGCTCACGAGCCGACTTGGAGGTTCAAGCCACTGAAGTGGCTGCGTTCTTTTGGGTTGGGAACCCATGAATCCCCACACACCAAAGGGTCCCCAATTAAAACATGACATCACATCCAAGGTTTCAGCCATGGCAGGGGGACGATCACCCCAGTTGTCCAAGTTGTAACCATGCTGAGATCGCCTACTTACCTGACGATTGGACATCCAAGGCATCCTTGGGGTGGTTTGTAGGGTGGATATGGATATGCAACCCTTCACACGGGGTTCGTTTCGCAATATCCCCAACAGGGCCGGAACCCTCTGGAATCTTCCAGAACCTTCCCTGAACACTGCTCCGAACCACCCAAGAGCTTATTGGGGCAGAGGCCCCGTTGCTTTCAGCCGTTGGGGGAAACAGCTTGATTCTCATTGGAGGTGCCCCCTTTCAGAATACGGAGCACCAAAGGTGGGTGACATTTTGTACAGGCTTACTCCGGGGTTCCTATAGAGTTGTAGGTGTCCAGGAGTTTCCATTGGAGCACCCATTGCTTCCAGTCAACCATAGGTAACAGAACATCACGTGTGCGTGTGTGTGTGTTGTCCAACAAGGGAAAGGCACATCCCCAAGCACAACACACACACACATACCCATGTAAAACCTAGAGATAAGGAACCATCCAAACTAGTGCTAAGTGGAAGCCTTGGGCATGCCTTTGCCTTCGTCCTCTTGTCAGTTCCCCAGTCTATCTCCGCATAGCCCTTCATGTGAATCATGAGGTAACAAAGTTTGGATTACTCACCCCTGTAAAAAGGAAACTGGTTGCTTTTGAGACCATCTGCCACGCAAGATGGCGTGAAGGTTGCCCTTTTCAAGCCATCCAATATTTCGGGGATTGCAAAAACCAGGGCTGTACTGCTGTTAGGGGTTGCTTTGAACGGGGTTTCCTGTTAATCCCAGTGCATGACAATTACCAGTACAGGCAGTGTAGGTACTTGCCATGTTTCTTTTGGTTAACGGGTTAATTAACGGATGGTTCCCTTGGTTGCCGAAACTAGCGTAACCCACAGTACCAACTCCAAAAACACATACAATAATATGCATACACATAGCGGTAAATGGAATCACCGGGCCTGTTAAGCCATTCACCTCATCGTGCACCCTTGACATAAGGACCTAACTATTCGGTTGCCACCTATACTGCTGCAATTGTGACTAAGTTTGGCTTTAGCGCACACCCCCTCATTTTGTTTTCTTCGGCCCTTGCATCACCTGCTATCTTTGCCTCGCCTGGATGCACTGGTGGGCTTTCCCCTCTAGGGTTGCATAGGCAAATGGAAGTCACTGGGCCCATCCACATTTTACATTTTACATTGTTGCTTATTGTGGTTTAGTGGGAAGTCCCCACTTAGCTGCTAAAATTTAGATTTCTGCTCCCCTTCCGACGTCCACCAAGGCCCCAATCTGTGGGGCTGACGCGTGGCTGTAGGACGAGAACTGCTTCTTCGGCTTCGGCGGGGAGCGCCTGCCCAACGGCGAGGACTACGTGGGCCTCCGCTCCCTCGAGGATTGTCTGCAGGAGCCGACTCGAGCGAAGCGCCAGGCGCGAGGCGCGAGGCGGCACCAGCGAAACGGACTTCGGGTTTCTGGGAAAGGGGTTTGTCTTAAAATACGGGCTTCCAAAAACGCATGGTGTCCTTTTGTTTTGTTAAGCACAAAAAGGGGCGTTAGCCACCAGCAGAGAGACATCCAAACGGCTATGAGTTGCCGAGCCTGTTGGACGTCGCCAACTCCCAAAGACCCCTTGAAGCCCGATGGTTCCGCCTCGGCAATGGCTCGGATTTTAAGGAGTTGGACCCACCCTCAAAAGTGGCGCCCCCACCAACAGAATGATGTCTAGTGAAGGGTTTGGGACCCATTCAAATTCATTCCCAAATGGGAATGGAATCGGTGCCCTTGGATAGGGCTCCCTCTTTTTTGGATGGTTTTCAGGGGGAATGAACCGGAATGACCTTTGGGGATGGAGAGGAAGTCCCCCTTTTTCAGGGGTCCAGAGTCATCTTAGTGTTCAAGCATCACATGGGCTGATAAAGCGGTGCCAGGGGACATCTGGCGTGTTGGATTGTTTTCAGGAGACGACCTCCAGAGGGCTCCGAGCCTTTCAACTTTTGGCTCCCGACTGCATGTGGGGGGGGTGCCGACCAAAAGAGGGGTCGACCTCTCCCTAGGGTCCATGAGCGTGGTACGAAAAAAGTGGGGGATGGAGTTCCAGGGGTGTTGCAAAGGGTCCGCAAGTTTGGGAACCACCCAGATGAGTAACACCCAGAGGAACGCGCGGAAGCTACACGGAGCCACCAGGAAAACCGCCGACATTCCAGTGAGTCCGTGAAAGGAGCAACACAAAATATTGGTGGTTTGCTGTTCTTTTGGAGAGAAGGGGGCGGGTTTGAGCGGATGCGGAGGGTTTGGGGAGTGTTTGTGGAGGGTGGGGTGGGTGGGGGGGCGGGGGGCGGGGAGATGCAGGGAGTTTGGGAGCTTAAGGGTGGCAAGTTGAAATCAATACAATCCTTGATCATACTTGTTCTTTGCATGTGGCTTCAGCCCAATCACACTTTCCTTGAGACACGGAAGCTTATGAGTTGCTTGGTGGCTCCCAGCCATCCGGTCCCTTAGCTTTTCAGCTTTTTAGTGTATAGCGGGGATTTCCGTATTTGACCCACAACAAGTTCGTCGCTTTTAGCGGCGGCAGGGGATCCGAAAACGGACAGCCCAGTTTTTAAAGGCCTCGTGGCCTTCAGGAGTGCGAGAAGCAGGCTGCCTGTGAGGGCGCCTTGTACCAATCCTTCGGCCTCTCGGCGAAACGAAGGGGTTGGCAAATGAAACGGCGGGGGGCGGGGGGGGGGGGGGCTGAAGTGTTGAGTTCCAATCTGCCGATTTTCGTCCACTCCAGGGGTAGGAGCGAAAAATCCGCGATCTAAGCCCTATACTTGGGATTCCTCATTTCAGGTTTTGACGTCGATTCATTTCCCGGACGCCCTGGTTGCTTCGCTGCACTTGTCTCCTTTGTGTTGGAGGGAATCCAGGGGCTTGCAGCCGCCCCAGAAGGGCGCAATTTCATTTTTTATGCCAGGGAACCGAGTAACCTGGCCAATTTGAACCGGCGCAAGCCGTTCAAAAGGGGGATTGGATCTCTCGTTGGAGAAACAGCGGAAATTTGCTGGTGCTCAGAAGGGAATGAGTTGGAATGACCCCGAGAAAAGCATCCTGTATGGTTCCTTGAATGGAATGCCTAGGTTCATTCCCAAAACCCTGGGTCATTCCCTAGTGAGCACCAGCAAGTCACTTGGATTCCGAGTTTTAGGCTTGGGATTCATAGTAACTTGCTCAACAAAATCCGCATCTTTGCAGAAACTCAAGCGTGAGCTCGGTCTAAAAATGAAGCTCAACTGGTAAAGATGCCCTCTTAGGACCTTAACATAGCCCAGGCCAAGGGTTTTGGTTGACGTGGGTATTTGTAGATGGAACGCTTCCTTCGCTGTGTGAAGGTCATCGCCTCAGGCAACCTTAATTACCGGGAATTGTGCCATCCACTTGTTACTCTTACCCTGCAAAGCACTGTTGTTTTTGCAGATCCTGAAGACCGGTTCAAGTCCAGGCTCGTCAATTTTTCTTAGATGTCTTGCGTTGTCGATATGCTTGACTGCCTGAACTGCGTCTGATCCATTGTAAGAGTTCAACAGTAGCGAACACCCGATATGTTTACCAATGCCCTTGTCAACTGCTGTACGTTGTGCCCAGCTGACCCCCTTCTGAAAGTGGCTCGACTTTTCTTCCCATTGTTCCCATCTGCTTTTTGATCGTACCCCATTGCTTTCATAGCCCATGGGTGTGTCTTTGTAGGATACCAACCTTGCTTGTCAAGGAAAGTGCAATATCCCGAGGGGCCATATTTGACGACCTTATTGGGCACAAAAAAGGCGCTAGCCCCGAAATTGATACAAACCCAAATGAGACTCCAACTTGTGGCTTTTCGGGGGGGAGACCACAGACTGGAGATCTTTTCTGATGAGGCACGCGCTTTTTGTCCAATGGGCACGTGGAAATCAACCTCGCTAACGGGGTTTGCAAACTCACCGACTCATGGGGTCCTTTCTTGGAGCATATTTATTGTGTCCATGAAGATAATAACCCGCCCTTCCACCATGGAAGTGCACAGTCCCCTACCAAGGAACGACCAACATAAACATTAAGCAAAAAAACCTTAAGTCGACTGTGTACTTGGATCTTTGATGGTGTGATAATTTCGTCGGATAGTTCTGATGGGTGAATTCTTGTGAGCATTGTAATTTGCGCAGATCAACTGGGCTTTTGCTGGCATATGGGCCATCGGATCTATTTTGAACAAACGCGCTTTGTGTATGAGTTCGCATTTTGGGGAGCCTTGGACACAATTCACGTGGCGATGTCTGTCCACCAGCCAGTTTTGGTGTTCCCAAAGGTATATTGTGATATGTGCGTCCACCAAATCAGATTCGAGGGTGTTCCCACCCTCAAGCTGTTGGTAGAAATATGCGGTCTGGGTCGTTCATATCAAGCTATACCCAGCTCAACATTCAAAACCATTTGTTCACCAGCAACTCAAGCGCTGGTTGGATGAGCTTTGCTTTGCTCCCCCGAGCTGGGAACCGACCAGACCGTTCTGGATGGAGTTTGAGTACCACTGAAAGGATACTGCCTTAGGACCATCATGTACATACCACGCGCAAAACGCAAAGGGGGAAGACCATGAAGACCGCATTAAGCGTCCCAGGATCTTCTCTTCATGTATTGCCCTTCGGATCTCAGTTAATGTTGACCCCATATGAATCAACCAGCAGTGTCCATGGCCTTAATGGGGAGCCAGGTCACTTTTGGAGGGCCCCCACCTCCATATTGATAAGCTGGGGTTGATTCATATGGGGTCAACGTTATAGCCACCCCTTTGCCACTGGAATCACCGGGATTGGCGCACCACAGGAAATCTGGAAAGCCGAGTGCCCCGATGGATTTGCTGAGGTGATGTGGGCAATTGCTGGCTGAGGCGGGAGTCTCGGGCGCGGCCCAAACCAGAGAGACCCGTTGCACACAAATGGCTTTCCCATTAAATTAGCCATAAAAGATACAAAAGCTCATCGACCAAGGGAACCCAGTGATTTCATGATCAGCTTGATGGAACATGGGTAGATTCCACAGGATTCAATTAGGTCCCAATCAGCTACGTACCTTGGTCATCTATGTTCTGTCCTACTTGCCCCGACGGATTTCCGGTTGTTGCCTGTTCGCTTTTGTCCTCCTTTTGCTTGATCACGCCCGAGTTGCCAGACTTGATCTGGAAAGTCCTTTTTGTTTTTGGGGTAGGCAAACAATTCGGATTGTTTTTAGGCCGATCTACTCGCTGAGAAGAGAGTCTATTGTGATCCCCTTGTTCCTTGCCTGTCTTATCTTGCTTGGCCACAACCTCACTGGCCCTTTCCCTTTTCCTCTCCCTTTCGCTTTCGCATTCCCTTTCCCTTTCTCTTTCACTTTTGCTTCCCCTGTCCCTTTTCTTTCCCTTTCTCTTTGTCTCTCTTTTTTCCATTTCCTTTCATTTTCTCTTTCTCTTTATCCTTTTGTTTCGCCCTTTTTCCCTCTCTCTCTCTCTCTTTCTCTCTCTCTCTCTCTCTATCTGTCTCTTTCTCTTTCCCTCTCTCTCTCTCTCTCTCTCTCTTTCTTTCTCTCTCTCTCTTTCCTTTGTTTTTTTTTTCTCTCTCTCTCTCTCTCTCTCTCTCTCTCTCTCTCTCTCCACATTTTGTCGCAACAACCAGGGCGCCGAAGCCTCATTCCCCCATGTCCAGCATGTCCACTGCTGGACAACTCGCGGCTGGCGTCTCAGGAGCAACGTGAGGCTCAAGCAGTGCGTGGCTTCGCCTGGGATCAGCCTCTGGCGCCCTGGATCCGTTGAGGGAGTTGAGGGAGGGAGGAGAGGGAGGGGAGGGGGAGGAGAAGACAAAAAAGAAGAAAAGAAGGGGGAGGGAGGAGGGAGGGGAGGGGAGGGGAGGGGGAGGGGAGGGGGGAGGGGAGGGGAGGGGAGGGGAGGGGAGGGGAGGGGAGGGGAGGGGAGGGGAGGGGAGGGGAGGGGAGGGGAGGGGAGGGAGGGGAGGGGAGGGGAGGGGAGGGGAGGGGAGGGGAAGGCGAGAAAGTTGGTTCCAGTAACTTGTTTTGGGAGCTCCATTCAAGAGACCCGCCGAAAGGCTTGTTGGTGCCTTCCTGCTTGGGAATCCTACAAAAGCTTGCTAAAGATTCATCTCCTGACCTGCGAAATGGTCCATCCCCCCCCGGCCGCATTGGGGAAGGGTCTGACCTCAAATCTCGGGCCGGGGCCGAAAGGCGGCCTTGACCACCCTACTGTTTTGGTATCTTAAGTCAGCTTTCGGAGGGTTCTGAATCGAGAAAATTAGTCGGCAAGCAAACATCGGAACCAATCAGGGCTGGAGGAGCAAGGATGGCAGAACCCATTCATTCAATGACCCAGATCTTTTCTTTGGCCTGGCCCCAAAGATCACTCCCTTGGCCGGCCCTTGGATTAGATATTTTGAGGATCTGCTTTCTGGTGAGAGGGGAGTTCAAGTTCCTCCGGTGAAACGCAGCAGCAACACACCGCAAAGCATCGCTGGCGGTTTCGCTTTCTCCTTCCCACCCCATTTTGACTGACGCGGATCTGATCGATCCCGAGGCACCCCTAAGAGCTGCCCTGAGGCGAGCGGGCTGGAGGGCCAGGGGTCTCTAGAGTCGTTCGAAGGAAAGCTAAAAGGCAAACCCACCTTTTTCTTTGGGGGGGGGGGGGGCGGAGGGTCCCGTCAATCTTTGTGCCAGACGAAGCTTCCCTTTCAAGTAGCAAACAAACTCTGATTTGAAGCTGTGGAGTTTTCAGGCAGCAAGTGGATTTCTTGAGGGCAAACCACTGCAATCCAAACCACTCCAAGGGCAGCTTGTTTCAACTCACTAGCCGAATACATGCTCTAGGGAGTCCTGACATACAGAAAACCTTCGGTCAGGAAGATGTTTTAGGCTTGGGAAAGCATGGCTGGAGCTTCCAATCCCGCCTGTTGGCTTCCAATTCTCTCCGCTGTTCGTTTGCGAGTCAGCTTCATGTACGTGGTTTGGGGGCCAATCCTACGGTTCTCAAGCGCCCCTCCCCCCAAAACTCGACCCGCCCACGGAAAAGGGTCTACGCTGAAAGAGACTCTCGGAGCCCGTGGCACTAAGTCGGACCCAGGCCTTCGGTTCCAATGATCCACCGACCGTAGGAAGCTGCCACGAGAGCCAAGCCAAACGTTGTGTGCCGTTGTTTTTCAGGACACCTGGCAGGTTTCTCAGTTGAACACCCCTCGGTTTTTTTTGGAGGGCCGAAAACCCAAATGGGGGTTGATCACAAGGTCCGTTGCACGGGATGAGCATCGGGGAGAATCACTAAAAGATTATATATTTCCCTCCAAATTGGATAGTTACCCTTGTCATTTGAGGGCCGAACGGAATATTGACCACCCCCCCATATTGCCAAGAGGAACGGAGAACATGGGTTGTCTACAGCCGGAGTTGGGTGGGTTGCCATGGGTGAAGCTACGGCTGCAGGGCGAGTCGTCAATGATCTTCGCCCGCCGACACTTGGCACAGCACGAAGATGTGGCAAGGCCCACGGGTCTTTGAGACGTCTTTTCAGCTTGTATGTTTGTCAAGTCAGCATCCATTTTTTCGGTAGGCGTCTTTGAGACGTCTTTTCAGCTTGTATGTTTGTCAAGTCAGCATCCTTTTTTCCATGAGCAAGGCCTTACTTTGCGAAGCATTTTGGCCCTTCAAAAGGCAATTCCTTTTTGAGGTCAAAACTTAACCAATGCATGGAGGTCCCTAAAACCCTTTCAATGGAGGGTATGATAGTAGCAGCATAGGTGTGTCCCATGATAGAACCCATCCACAAGGTCCCCTTTTAATTGCTCACAATCTTTAGCACACGAGCAATGGTCAACATTTGCCACTGTAGCAAAGATGACATATGCCACACTCACCAAATTACCAAATTACCAAATTACTACTCACCAGCCTTCCCCAACAAACGGGAAGCTCTAATTTGCGCTTAGAAATGTCCCCTTAACTGTCCATTGCCCTAAGCATGTATTTTTTTTTGTAGAGTCCCAACACATGAGCTGTTTTTGTGGGGGGCCCAGGAACTTTAGGTGTTTCGATTGGATTGACGAAGTATTTGTTGCACCTGCCCGGTGCTTCTCCTGGACCGTGCCCACCTTGCCTTTGACTGCCCTTGCACAAAGCCCTTGAAGGGCACATGTGGGCATGGGTCAAACATTACACCATCAGGGGATCAGGTTTTACTCCATGTTTCCATTTACCAGGGCAACCCATTTGGGGTACCTAGTTTTGACCACAGCCATGTAGTCTCACTTCCTGTTGAACCAGACACTGACATAACATTCCGCCAGCGGAAACCAAAGGCGCCACTGGAAGGTCTCTTTGGCCGCGGGCCGCAAGCAGTAGACCAACCAGTTTGTCAGTGACTCATATGGGTGTGGCTCAAAATTCAAGAGCTGGGGTTACACGGCTTTTCGTCTTTGGAGTCTTTTGGTTCCATTTACCAGGCTGCCATTTTGGGACATTTATTTGAGCCACAGCCATATGTTTGAGGGCTACTTCGGTCAATCTCACAGGCAACGAACAGTCAAGCCCAGGCAAGCAAGAAGCAAGGGTGGCTTCCCTCCGGAAAGCGGAAAGCGCTTGGGTGAAGTTGCCGAATATTCAAGCGGACATGTCGGGGGTTCCGTCCCCGCGTATCGCCATTGCACAGAGTTTCCATTTGCTTAAGAATATTCCCCAAATCGCTGAAGGCAATGGGGTCTTTGTTCAGATCGGGGGTCTGGGGCGGATCCCAGGGATGCGCTCTGAGAAGGGTTCCATGGGCGCGGAATTGCGCCTCATGCTATTCTAGATATCCCCTGAGCTGATTTTTGATTCCCCCTCTTGGTTTCAAGGTAACGTATCACTGCTGGAAATGTTTGATGTTTTTAGGGGTCTTAAGCACGTGGCAACATTCTTTGGATGAGGGATTCGGTGTGCAACCGATGTCTGGTCTTCCGACACCTGAAGGGATTTGTTTGAAAACGGCCAAGCGGCTCCCTTGCGAGGTCCAGCGCTTTCATTTGCTGCATATGTTTTTTGAAGAAGCTCCCGTAACCTCCCCTCCCTCCCCTCCCTTCCTCACTCACTCCCTCCCTCCCTGTCTTCGAGAATCTGCCTGGAGATCTCTCTCTCTCTCTTTCTCTTTTTCTCTCTCTCTCTCTCTGTGGCAGTCTCTGTGAAACTTTGTTTGACCTAGTTCTGGACAAACGGCTTGGGGACTGGAGTCTGATCTCCGCCGTGCTGAGGAAGCGCGGGGGATGTTCCGCCGGGCTGGGGGGCCCAGACAGATCCATCGCTTTAGGCTATGATGCGACCGGCTTGACTCCAAAACCGATGCAATGTGGCCATTCCAAGCATGTCCTTTCCTGCTAGACAAAAGGGGGGCTGCCGCTGTTGGCGTGTTTCTGTTCTCTGAACACCATTCTTTTCCGCATCTTGGGCCCTCAAAAAGGCCCTTTTTGAGGTCCACTGAACAGAATGTACAGCCAGGACCCTTCAAACGGTTTGAAGTTGGTCCCAAGACCGCAGATCCATGCTTGAAGGAAGCGTGAACGAGGATGCTTAAGACAGCTGGCACGGTCCAGGTCAGTTTGGTTGAAGCTACATCGCACATGTTTCAGTTTGGGTATAATCATGCACCCTTGCCGTCTAGTTTTCGCCAACTGCAAATGGCACTATCGGGTCCATTGACCAAGCGTGGGTTTGGGGCGGCAGGTTCCAGACAGTTCCAACAACAAGGTTGCTGGCAGAATTCATTTCGGGTGAGGTTGTTGAGGACTGGACGGGCCTGAATGATTCGAATGTTCTGAGAAAAACATGAGTAGTGATCATGGGAGAATAGTGTGCGCAATTGTGTAGCTTCCTTTGTACGGGTGTGAACTTCAACAGGGTACTCTCTGGACATCACTTCTGTGGACATTTATGCCGGACCACCTTTGAGAGAGGTTTATGTAGCAACCCGTCAAGCACCGGATTTGGGATGAGTGAGATACACTCTTTTGTGAGCAAGTGGAAAACATTTGTTTTGGAAGACCATCATGTTAGCCGCACAGGGGGCCAGGGGTGTTGCGAGCCTTCAGAGAAACCGCAAGGATAGACAAATGGTTCCTTTGGTGCATTTTGGCAAGGGATGTTAGGACTTTAACTTTTTGCCAGCTAATGGGTTTTCCATTAAACCACTAAAAGTTAGGCACTTTTAGCAGGGGAGCAGAAAGCAACCAAGGTTCTTATGTTTTGTGTTGCCCTTAGGGTGCTGCACGGCCCTTTGCCGCTTCCTTTTGGCTCGGATGGCAGCCGTTTGCAACGACCGTCCTCAGCTCCTCGCGTGAACCGCCGGGCCCTTGGCCGATCCATTACGAGACCTCGGCGGGGTTTCTCCCAAAGCCGTGGCCAAGTGGCGGAAGAACATGCTACGAGTCTGTGTTCATTTTGGTTTCTTGAGCTTTCTTTCTGGGGCGCCCTTTATATTTTTATGTTTTTTCTTCATTTTGGTTTCTTGCACTTTCTTTCTGTTTTTTCTTCCTCCGGCGTTTTCTTTGAAGGAAAAGCAAACGGAAGTTGGGGAACCCCTACTTTCGACCCCGGCTCCCTGAAGAAGTCGCTCGTGCCTTTCCCGGGGCCCACTTTCCAGTCCATCGATTCGGAGCAGCCCGAGTCATTTGGATCTTGGACCCTTTGGGAACCCCAACTCCCTTACATGGTTGTTGTTGGGAAACATTCTACATTTTTGCTTGTTGTGGTTGAGTGGGACATCCCCACTTAACTGCTAAAACTCAAATTGTTGCTCCCCTTCCAACGTCAACCAAGCTTAGGGACAATGTGCCGCTTTTTGTTTTTCTGTCTCCAAACATGGGCAAACAACATTTCAGCTGTTGTATATAAATATATATATATATATATAATCTTCCCCCCCCCCCCCGCCCCGCCTGGAATACTTGGGTGTTTGACAATAAATTAACATTTTGGCCGGAAAAATGCATGTAAAACACACTTTCCAGCTTCTAAAAATGATGCTCTCAAAATGCACCCCTTTTTGGGCTTGAAATTATAGCATTGGTACTTAGCGCAATCCAGGTGCTAGCACATCAAGGATTGAAGATTGAAGATTGAAGATTGTCTGACAACTCTTTCTGGGATTCTTCAATCTTCAATCTTCAATTCAGGATGTGCTAGTGCATCCTGAATTGCCCCAAGTACAGATTTGAAGAATTGCATAAAGAGTTTTCAGCGAATCTTCAATCTTTAATCTTCAATCCAGGATGTGCTAGCACGTGCTAGCACATCCTGGATTTTCCTATGTATGGATTTGAAGAATTCAAAAGGCAGACAGGGAGTGCACGTTGTCAGAGCCAATTTGTGGATGTGCACTTGCACCGCCTTCATTTCGCCAGGGAGAAACTCTTCAATACGGGGGGGGGGGAAACCTCAATGAGGATGTTCTAAAACTATGCTTGTGGAATCTTGACCATTCGATCTTGGATCCAGGGCAACACGATCTCAGCAAATGCTGCAAACAGAACGTTTCATAGCGTTGTATACCAATAGTAAGATCTATGTTGAAAAACACGTTTTTGTCATTGGCTTGGCTTAGTTCTTGCTCGGTTAAAACCACATGGAGTTAGAAAAGGACAATAACCCTTTTGAAATTGAGTTTGATTCCAAGTTTGCCTGGCCGTAACAATAGGTATGGTTTGCGATGTTCTTGTGAGCACAAGATCTGCAAACGATTGAAATGAACGTTGGCTTGAACTCGAACGCATTTTAGGTATACTTCCTGTAGATATCCTTCCTATATTGGAATTTCAATAGTTGCTATTGACAATGACAGAGCAAAATTGGACAAGCAAAGCACAACTGAGATAGTTGTTTTGCAAAAAGAACACACTAAACCAACCTAACTAGAACGTACATGGAATTATGCAAGGAGTATTTAACATGTAAATGCAGCTGCGCAAGGACATGATGCATTTTTTTTGACTTGGATGTCAATTTCAAGTAGGAATGAGGTCCGTTCCCCCCAGTTGATGATTTCCTGGAATTCTCTGCCAAACAAAAAAACACATAACCAAATAATAGAGCTGCTACAGGCACGTTGAAGATGCCAAGGCATACATCGCGCGCAACTCTTGTGGCTTAAAAGTTGTGCCTTTTGAGCTGGAGCTGCCAAAGTCCACTTTGCATACTCCCGCACGCCAATGTGACTTTCGAGTTGTTTAAATGGGATCTCCTACTCAACGTTGAGATTAGCTTCTGCTTGGTTGGAATTTGCACGGAGTTGCACGTCCTGTGAATGTATTTCAGAGTCTCAAAGCATTTGTTACAAGGTACCTCTCTGACTCTCTCTCGCTTTCTCTCTCTGTCTCTCTCTTTCTCTCTCTCTCTCTCTCTCTTTCTCTCTCTCTTTCTCTCTCTCTCTCTCTCTCTCTCTCTCTCTCTCTCTCTCTCTCTCTCTCTCTCTACACTACAAATCGATATCATTGGACCCTCCACGGGACGGTTTTGAACCTCAAAACGGTCTTTTTGGAGGGCCCAATTTGCTTAGGACTGTGTCAAAAACTATATACATATATTTATCCATGGCGAGTCAAAGTATATGTTTGCCGCATTCAGTTGCACCCTCTATTGTTTGCTAGGTTCGGGGCTTCCACACAGGTTTGAAATCGACCCGCAATGGGTTTCACGAAAATGAGCATCGGCCCTCTCAAGCCATGGTGTTACCAGGTTTCTTAGGGCTTTGACGCGCCGGGCTGACACTGACCTGTGTGTTTGTTTCATCGTGTCACGCGATCTACGTGAGTCAATGTGTACTTCCTGTATCTTGTGGGGTTCTAGTGTGGGCTCTTGATCGGGTGTGCGCTTTTCGCTTGGCAGGCATGTGTGCAGTGTTGAGCGCGCGGTCTATAATTTGGCAGGCATGTGTGCAGTGCTGGGCAGGTGCTTCCGAGCGGGTTGCTTATCATCTGGCAAGCATGTGTGCAGCGCTCTGCTTATGATGTGGCAGGCATGTTGGCAAAGCTGAGCGTGTGCTCTTAAGTGGGCGCGCTGGTCCAGAGCGTGGCCTCTAGAGGCATGAGTGTGTGTGCAGCGCTGAGCATGAGAGCGCCCCCCACCAGTTTCCAAAAAGCCCAGAGCCATTGCGGGCTAGCGCCACTCCTGCAAAACTAGTGGCATGTTCCAAATGTTTATGGCTGCTGGGTGCTGACATTGGCCGTTGCGCTTTCAAAGCTTTTGGAAAAGTTCTGGCCTTGTTGCAAGGGGAGTTGTTAATGCCCTTCTTGGAATGTAAGATGCGTGCCAAGACGAGCTCGGGAAGCGTCTCAGGTCGCTGTAAAGCATTTTCTCAGGAAATGCTTTGAGTCACTTACCCGAGCATGGCCCTTGTGGAGGTTTCACGGGTCGCATGATGCGTAGGGTGACAATATTCTCGGCGGTTGGCTCGGGAACGTTTGACGCCTGCCACGAAACCCAGCTCCAAAAACCCACGCGGGACCTGGTGTCAGCCGGGCTCTTGCGGGACGAATCACAAGCATGCGCGTGCCAATTTGGCGCGCAGGCGCAGTTTTTGAAAGGAGCCGGAGCCTGGAGCACGAAGCTGTCCAGGTTTCACAGGAGCATGCGATCGCTCAAAATCGCGCGCCTGCCACACAATCCAGCTCCAAAGCCCACGTGGGGTAGCGGGGGACGAAGTGATGGACCGCCTGCCGTCACTGGCAGGTTTCCGCTCCAGGGCGACGATGACAACTGGTCCACAGGCGGTGATTGAACATCCGCAGCGACCCGGCTTGGGAAGGTGCTGATCCAAGTTTTGAGGCCCCCTCGCTTTTGCGCATGTTGGTGCTGCATTATGTCGTGGTTTTTGTTGGTTGCTTTTTCCCCTGCAGAGGACTTACCCGCCACTCGGATGAGGACTACCTGTAAGTCATGGTGTTCGTGGATGACTTCACGCTTCTGCTCAAAGCGGCAATTGGCCATCCCCGGCCCGACCGCAACCCCTTAGACGCATTGAGGCCTTGGAGCTCTTCGCCTCACTCCCGCTGTGCATCCTGAATCGAGAAAGTCTCCCGAGCCACACGGACAACGAGCGGAACTCGCATGCCACCTTGAAGAGATCAGCCAAGATGCTCCAACACTTGGGCAGACCAGCTCACTTGACTATGCGGACTTCAATCCATCTCTCCGACTCCTGCATGGACCGGATGACACTGAGGACTGGATCTTTTCAACATTATTTACAATATTATTTCACCAAGCATCCTTGCACCTTTCGCGCTCCTCCAACTCTGCCGTAGTACGCCAGAAATTCTGGGGCCGTCAAGTCGTCGCGCGTCCGCGGTGCGGGGGCAGCTGATAGAAGTCACCAGTGGGGCACGTTGATGCCGGCGCGTCTGGCACTGCGCTTGCAGGAGCCGGGCGTTCACCATGCTGACTTCGCCAGAGCCCCATCCGCTTGGCACGCTGCCGCTAAGCGGGTGATTCTTCCTTTTGTTTTTGGGAAGGGGGGATTTGTGTTCCTACCCCACGAGTTCCTTGGACACTGCGGTTCCTCGGACTCATGTGTTTCTCGGATTGAGGTGTGAGAATACCATTCTGCTTTCCCGTGGGCCATCTGGCCCTCGCGAGGGACTCGATTTGCTGTGCCTGCCTCTGGGTTTCCAAGATTTTGCCAACTGACTCGGGTTCTCGGGTTTAAGCAGTGCGAATGTCGATTGTGTCCGCTGCACTGAGGCTGATGCTTCAGGTTGTGTATTTTTTGTTTGGCTTGCCCGTTTTTCACTGCTCTTAACAAGCATTTTTCGGGGGGTCCCTCCGGGAGCGTCACGAGGTAAGCTCCTTGCCATGGCACGCTTTGTGGCGCTGGTGTTGCTGAGCTATGCGGAGGCCCACTGCCTTTTCAGCAACAAGG
This sequence comes from Effrenium voratum, assembly GCA_963377175.1. Classification (NCBI taxonomy): domain Eukaryota; class Dinophyceae; order Suessiales; family Symbiodiniaceae; genus Effrenium; species Effrenium voratum. The sequence goes on along the minus strand of CAUJNA010001835.1, from coordinate 764,094 downwards.
ACGCCACGGGCCGCCGCAGTGGAGTACCCAAGAAGGGAGGGTTGGCAAAAGACACCAATGGAAGAAGCAACAAAAAACACAGGTATAAGAGGCCAAAGTTTATAGGGCCAAAGTGAAATCGTTTGACCGCTTTTGACTTTTGACTTTGACTACTTTACACCCCACTCAACTTTTGACTTGGTTGCCGTCGGGGTTCATCCAGGTTTCTTCGGGATCGAACATGGGTATGTGGGATCGACGGTTTCCCACCTAGTTTGTGATCCCGTGCTTCAGTTGGGATTGGTAGTTTGTCCCATTTGTAATGGCAAGTGATTTGCGTCAATATTTGTAGGGTTTTATCCATCCTGAGTGTTGCAGGGTTTTGTCCATCCACAGTAGGAATCCCCTAGAATATGATGGGTTGCCTTTTGATTTCCCTTTCAATAGCCAAAAGAGTGGCATTTTAATGTCCCATGTGAGGTCCATGGGGGTAATGGCTTGGGGTATCGGAAATCCATTTGGGATTAGCCGGGCAAGTGATCACGGGCTTGGGGTGATCACCTGACTGCGACATAAACCTGCTGCACAGTCGTGTCCGCTGGAGACGTGCTCCAGTAGGCGCCTCGGGAAAGATCTGTCCGTAATAAAGGACAAAATGGACTTGCGCAAACCACCAAGCGGGTCGACTGCCGACGTCCGCGGGACACTCCAGTCTGGCTGCGAGCACAAACCGCCTCCGTCCTGAACCGCCAAGGGCCGAGCGTCGAGCGCTTTGGCCGGGATTTCAGAAAGCAAGCGCGGCAGGGTCAGGTCCAGGTCCGTGCTGGGAGGCTTGGTGTCGAAAAGCACTGACACCTGCTGCACATACAGTGAAGCCAAAAGAGGGGGGTACTCGGCAGCCCGCTGGCTGAGAAAGTGTCCCTGGTCATCCCTGACGCCGCGAATGGACTGGTGGGACCCGTAGCCATGGGGGCACCTACCCCCCAAAGCACGGAGTGGCTTAAAAGAAGAAGCAAACATCCAAGACTTCTCGAGGTCCACCCCGTAGCAGCAGGCTGGGGCAATGCTGCAAACTTGTACAAAAGATGCCAAGAAAGCTTGTACCTGAGGCTCCTGCCAGCTGAAAGCGGAAGGCGGCTGCTCCAAAACTGAGTGGCCCCCACCCTGGCAAACGGCGACAAGAACCTGTACACAACGCAAAAGAAGCTGTTGGCTTTGTCGCAATTGGATCTGCTGTGCAGCAGACAAATCCGGAAGCCCTTGGGGGTCGCCCAAGGCACACCGATCCCATTTTTTACCATTTCATTGGTTTCGCAGGTCCGAAAGGATGTGCGTGCGCGTGTGCATGTCTAAAATCTAAACGCCGCCCTGCACGAAGTTAGCTGAACGTCACACGGAGGCTTCACCAGGCCTTTTCTGCGCATTTTTTCGGGGCTGCCCGATGCAAGAAAGTCTTGAGCGCATCGCCAGATGTGACAACACCAAAGTTGCACACCCGCCCTGCCAAAATGGAACCCACCAGAGGGTCACTTCAAGAGCAACATGGTCTTCCAGACCCAGCCAGGTTTCATTTCAGCAGAGTTGGGAGGCTGGGGCGAGTCCGGGGACACTCGTTGGGTTTGGGTTTGGGTAGGCTCCTTTAACCCAAACACTTTGGCTGTGAACCAACTTTCAGACATTTGCCATTTGTGCTGTAAGGCATCTTCAGAATTCGGTGATTTTGAGACATACCCATGGTGGCGGCATTTGATCACCTCGAGGTTCCGCCTCTGTAATCCCATGACCTCCAGGCAACAAATGCTGGGACGCGAAGGCTGACACCTGTTGCCGGGAGTACCAACCACGACGTCCCATGCGTTCAACAGATATGAGCTGCGGTCGGAAATGAGTGGTGTCTATTTCTGGTCCATTTGGGAGGGACTCACAGGGGGGGACTCGATTTAATTTCCAACCGCAGGGCATAGAAAAGATTGGGCATGACGTCACGACACATTCCCCTAAGCATCAGATTTCGGACCCTCTATTGAAGGGAAAATGGACCTCTCCTTCTTCTGCTCCCCTGACTTGTTTGTTTTTGGGGCCTTCTCCTTCTTTCCCTCTCGCAACAAACATCGCTGCGTCGAACAGACGCAGTGCGCTAGCGCAAAGGCCAAAACATCAGACGCAGTGCGCTAGCGCAAAGGCCAAAACATGGTTGTTGTTGGGACACTTTTTACATTTTTGCTTATTGCAGTGGTTCAAATCCCCGCTGACCTGCTGAAATTATTATTTTTGCTCCCCTTCCAACGTTATCCAAGAAAAAGGGAACCAGGGACCTCCAGGAATTCTTGGTTCAGGGCCTCCCCAAAACGGCAACTTTTTTCTTCGGCAGGAGAAGCTGATGAGCTGCGCTCCCGGGTGCCTCTCCGCAGGCGGAATGACTCCGTCCGCTCGCCGCCCTTGTTCTTGCGGAGGGAACCGAGACACCCACCCTGAACCCGCGCGAAGCCAGCCCTAAACCAACCATAAACCCACCCTGTACCAACCACAAATCCTCCCAGAACCCTGTACCAACCAACCACAACTTTGGCGAGCCACGGAGCCGTTCTTTTTGGAAAGAAGGGGGGTTGAACCCAACCATTCTGAACGAAAAACATCCAGACCTGCTAAATTGCACGAGCTCAGGGGGGGGGCCTATTCCAAATCAAGAAGTGTTTCACACGACTCGCGGACTGGTTTGAACACTTCCTCAAGGCAACCAGGTTTCCCCCTGTTGAAACGTTGGAGGCGACAGATCTGATGGACGATATCGGTTTTCTTCCAACCTGAATGGGGTGTTACTTGCTGATAATCTGACCTTTTGCAATTTGCAGGTTCAATAAGATTCCAAAAGCTCGACGAGCCTTTTCCGGATCAACCAAGGACCATGCAACTCATTGAGGATTTAGCTTGGTGGCATCATGTGTCATGTGGCATCTTCTTTCTGTTGCAGTTTGCCTTGGAGGAATCAGTGAGTCTCATGGTCGCAGTTGGAAATGCAACTGCGTTGCGGAAGCATCATTCACAAGAGTGTGGGCATGCCCTCATGCACGGAGCACAGCTCAAGCAACAAGCGTTCACAAGCAGAAGCGCGAACTCAAGCAGTACTAGCAACAGCGGATGGCATGGAGGCGCTCACTGCCTTACAAAGGCGGCCGCGAAGATTCGACAACATTCCCGAAGATTTCGTCGACTCGACAACATTTCTCGTCGATTCGACAACATTTCCTGAAATTTCTTCGGCTCGACAACATTTCTCGTCGATTCGGCAACTTGTTCCTTTTTCCCGTGAAAATTGAAAATGTCGTCGACTCGTTTCTCGTCGATTCGACAACATTTCTAGAAACCTGCTCGACTCGACAAGTTTTTCCTTTTTGGCGTGAAATTTGAAAATGTCGTCGACTCGACAACATTTCTCGTCGATTCGACAACATTTCCGGAAATCTCGTCGACTCGACAACATATCTCGTCGATTCGACAACATTTCTGGAAATGTTGTCGATTCGACGAGATATGTTGTCGAGTTGACAACATTTTTGCGCAGCATTTTTCAATAAGTGTTTTCACGGAGTTGGGGGCATAAAAATAAGTGTTTTCTTGTCATTTTTGCCTTAAAAATAAGTGTTTTCACAGTTTTTTTCTGGAAAAAACACCAACCGACGAACCTTTCCAGAAATGTTGTCGAATCGACGAGATATGTTGTCGATTCGACAACATTTCCGGAAATGTTGTCGAATCGACGAGAATTGTGTCGAGTCGAGAAATGTGATCGAATCTTGGAGAAATGTTGTCGAGTCGACGAAATTTCCGGAAATGTTGTCGAATCGACGAGAAATGTTGTCGAGTCGACAACATTTTGTTTCCTCTTGGGAAAAAGGAAAAAAGTTGTCGAACCGACAAGAAATGTTGGCGAGCCGACTAAGTTTCCGGAATTGTCGAATCGACGAGAAATGTTGTCGAGTCGACGTCATTTTCAACTTTCACGGGAAAATATCAAAGTTGTTAATGTTGTCGAGTCGACGACATTTTCAATGTTCCACAGGAAAAGGAAAGACTTGTCAAATCGACGAGAAATGTTGTCGAGTCGACGAAATCTTCGGAAATGTTGCCGAGCCGGCGAGAAATGTTGTCGAGTTGACGACATTTCAATTTTCCACAGGAAAAGGAAAAGAGTTGTCGACCCGACAACATTTCTGGAAATGTTGTCGAACCGACGAGAAATGTTGTCGAGTGGGCGACACGGGGAATGGTGTTGAACCGACGAGAAATGTTGTCGAGTCTACAACATTCAAATTCCCATGCGAACAAATGGAAGAAAACAGCCCCCGTCTGGCAACATCAGCCAGATGTTCAAATCGAATTGCAGTTTTGATACGACAAGCACATCAACCTGGAAATTTGCAGAGTGCTGGCTGGGGGCAATATCTGAGTCGAGCCCCTGCGAGAAGGGATGGATAAGTGTTTTACTACAAATTTTTAGTCTAGGGTTGCAGGTGTTACTTCCTTCTGCCCAACGTATTGAAAACACTTATTCATCCCTTCCCGCAGGGGGCTCGTGCAATTTAGCATCCAGACCCTTCATGAGAACAGATCCTGGTTTTGAATAGATGGTTGAACAAAATGTGGAATCTTGATTTTTGCCCAAAACGGCTTTCTTTCGGGTGAAACTTTGGATGTTTCGTTTGAGCAAGCAGTATCCTGGACCAAGCTTTGTCGGGACCCCCGACATGCGGGCGCCCAGAATCTCATTGTGCTTTGGATTCTGGTCCTTGTAGATGTGCGCTTGTGTGTTTCCCCATCAGCTGAAGGCTTGGGGGTCTGGGCGGACGGGCTTCCGCAAGGTGCCTTAAGGGGCTTCTCTTGTCTGCTCACTCGCAGATCGCCCGGACGAGATGTCTCTTTTTGGACCAATTTCTAGTGGCAAACAACAAGTTCAACTTGTTGTTCAAGCAAGTGGTTCCTTTGCTTAAAGCCGGGGTTTGGCATCATTCAATGAAAACCCGGTGCCCCATTGGGAAGCCTAAAGAAGACACTGGCTTATCATGTTTATCCAATTGTCTGAACCCGCCAAAGGGTTAGCATAGGAAGGGCATGCCCAATGACTTCCGAATTGTTCGACCCTAAACCCACGCGAAACCACCCCTAAACCAAACCCACACTAAACCACCACTAAGCCCACCCTAAACCACAACCGAACCAAGCTTAAACCAAACCTGCACCCACCCTAAACCCACAATAAACCAACACTAAACCAAACCCAAAACCATCACCAAATCCACCCCAAGACACAGCTCTACCAAGCTTAAACCAAACCTGAACCCACCCTGACGAAATCCCAAACGAAGCAAACCCACCCTAAACCAACCCTAAACCCACCCTGTACCACCCAGAAATCCTCCCTAAACCAACTGAAATCCATCCTAACCTAAACCCACCCGAAACCAACCCTAAAGCACCTGAAAAGCACCCCAACCAGCCTAAACCAAAGTTTCGCTGAAAACGAGGCTGGAGGGGGGGCCTACAATGCTGCACCTGTTTGACACCATCGCCGTCAACATTCCCAGCACCGTTTGCAACAATCCCCTGAACCCAGGGAGAAAAAAGTCACCCGCCGAAGAAAAGCCTTCCGGATCGCGGGTTGTTAGCGGGTTGTTTTTATGTGTTTTGTCAGCTTTGCTGTAATTCGTGGTTTGGATTGGTTTCCCATTCACCCTTTACAACCACGGGTTCAAATCTAAATCCAAACCTCCCATGCAAACCACCAACCTGGCGGGTTGCCTGAATTTGGTCGGCTTGTTGGCCTGGTTGCCGGTTGGTTGGTAGGTCTGAAAGGCCGAAGCAAAACAAAAATGGGCCACCACCAGGGACTGCCTAATCTAGTCATGGGTTCCATGTACCAGGGTTCCATTTTGGGTACCCATTTTTGACCCACAGCCATATGGCCGCGGGTCAACACCAATGGTACCATTTTGGGGTAGGTGCACCACCCATTTTAGTCTATTTTAGTGGGGATTGGGATGTTCACTGGGGGTACGGGATTTTGACCCACAGCCAAAATTTCGGCCTCGTTGCCAGGCGGCGACATGGCGGGCTGCATCTCCGGGTGCATGCAGTCCGGGGCACCGGCAGTGTCTGCGACCTGCAGCAACTGCCTGGGCGAAGGCCCTCGACTCGTTTCGGGAAGGGCGTGAGGACAAGGATGGATTTTGCGGGGTGGGCGGGGGGTGGGTTTTGTGGGTGGGTAGGTGGGTAGGTGGATGGGTAGGTGGGTAGGTGGGTTTTGTGGATGGGTAGGTGGGGAGGTGGGGAGGTGGGGAGGTGGGGAGGTGGGTTGGGGAAGGGGTTGGCTATTTTGCGAAGAACGAGGAGGCCCTATCCGTCTTTTGTTTAAGGACCAGGCTCTCCGGTTGCAACTTTCTGAGGGGTAGAGTTGAGATATATTGTGTTGTACCTCTCACCGAGGAACAGTCAAGCAAGGTATAGGATGTATATAGCAGGGCCTAACTCCAATCGTTTGCGCCAATATTAGGCGAGCTCTCCTTTTGTGTCAAGGGTATCTTATTCAGGTTTTCAACCAATCAGATGGTTGAGAATGCGTCAGAACGCTTCTGAACAGATGTGATTCCAAAAGAAGCCCAACTGTGGATGGAGGAAATCCATTTCGCACCACCTTGAAACCATGGGAAAGCGTTTGCTTGTTGGTATTTCCTTGGCAATCATTTGTGGAAGTCCTTGAGGCCTGCAGCGTGCTCAAAGTGTCGCAAAGAGTTTGGTGTCGGGCTGGATCACCTCGATCAGACATTCGCGGAGCTTGAAGTCCAGTGGTATCGGGCTATCGGGGCAGTCATGAAATTTGTGGCTAACGTTTGTTCATTTTTTAGATGATACCTGGAGTCCCTTTTTTTTTCAGGTGGTGGAATTATTAGACAATATAATTTTCAGCTGGTTGGAGCGGTTTGGGTGGTTGGGATGCGCTCCCCCCAAACGTAGAAGGACCCAGAACCCATGTGAGTCCGCAACATGCCACGGGAAAGGGGATTTCCCCATTTGTGGTCTGTCTTCTTTTAGGGCACCCCATCTTTGTGGTGCTCAAGGGAAGCCACAGGACAGCCACTTTCTTGCTTTTTGCCTTGGGCGGGCAGGGGGGGTCCCCAAAAAAGGACACATCGACATCCATGTCCTTGAAGGAGAAGACAAGCTAATGTCTGACCATGGCTCATTTGAACATCACACTTCCTGAGGTGCTTCGCAGGATCTCAAGGCGTCGGTGTGGAGTTTCTTGAATCAGGATGCATCTCAACTACGATCACCCCACGAAGATGGCGCCAGGGGTCCCTTGAGGAATGTTGTCTTCCAGGTGCCCTCCAGCTAATTTCGCTCACTCGCTGAGTTCCTGGACTTTCAACTTTTGGGATCTAAACCTTTTTAGCGGCAAATGACAATTTCCTGGACTCTTTTTCGCCAACGCACTCTTGCAGGTTTCACCTGTGCCTACGACAACTGCGCCGGCGAGTGTTACCCCGGGCGTAGCCTGGCATGCGTACTTCAGCGGGAAGTGGTTCCTCAGCAATAGACTTCCTTCTGGTTTGGTAAGTTTTTCCCCTTCAGCAATTCTCCAATTTTTTGCGATTCTCCAATTTTCAGCAATTATCTAGCATTTTCAGACTCCATCATTTTCAGACTCCACGGTTTGGTCAGTTTGTCTCTCTTTTTCAGCAATTCTACAGCAAAACGCTTGCGTTAAGAGGGCTGACGGATCTCTGAACATTTAGTTTTGGGAGCGCGGAATGCATTGGGCGTGTGGTTTCTTGTTCTTGGAGGGTCCTCCCTTGCTGTGGCTTTTCACATGACACCAAAGGCAAACCACCATTCTGGAAGGTCTCCTAAAAGACACGCGCTGTGCACGATGGTATCCCGGTCTGGAAACTCAAGTTGAATGCCATTGAAGAGATACATGTCCGATGTGTTCGACGAGGTTTTTGGGGTCAAATGGGAACGCTCCCCCACAGACCTTTGTTTTTCAAGGAACGCCAGACAGAAACATGTTTGCAGGTGTAAGATTTAAGCTATGCACACATATTTGATATTTGTATACTGTGTACATATATATATATACACACATGTACACATATATATATATATATACGTATGTACACAGACGCAACGACTCGTACACAGATGCGTTTAATGCGACATAGACACAAATGATATGGGTATATATGTGCCGTGTGACGTTTTTTAGGGATCGGACCCCCCCCCCAAAAAAAAAACGGGAAAACAAAACACACACACACACGGCAACAAAAGAGAGGTGTTGTTTCTTTCGGTTTGCCCTAAGCCACACAAAAGGGATACCAACCTCCGACTCCCCCAAAAAAAAGGACACGCGCCACCCGACTCCACGACGCGTTTTCGCTTTTGGTGAGGCCCTGACTTCTACTCCGCGAATTGCATCGGCTGCATCCAGGGCAACCGCTGCAAGACCTGCCGGAGCCTCGGGCCATGGCCGGAAAGCCGGGTGTTTGGGTGAGGACTACAAAAAGGGAAACACGCATCCTGGAAAAGTGGGCTTTTTGTTGTGACCACAAACAAGGGGTGTTTAATTGATTTGGCACCCCTTTTGGTTTTAAAGGGAAAGCAAAAGTAAGCCGAAATCCATTTTGGGGGGTCCCAAAAAGGAAACACACCCAAATCACTGTGAGCCATGTTTGGCAAGCTGCAAGTGCTTGGTTTCGTGTTTGGTTGTTGAGACAAGTTCAATAAGGAGGGCCCTCGATTTTTTGCGGCCAGATGGGCGGGGATTGTTGTGGGCACCTCGATTGAGCTTCCTTTGAAAGGGCAAAGGGAAACCGGCCCCCCAGGGTCATTGCGCAGTTTGGTACAACTCTTCATGTTTCCATCCACGGGGTTTCTGCTTTACTCGAAGGTTTCTTCGCACCATGCCACTTTCTCATAGCAGCTTGCACTGAGAAACTTGCAGAGAGCAGCTTGCACGGAGCAACTTGCTGCGACCAACTTGCGCAGAGCAACTTGCACAGAGCAACCTGCGCAGAGTGTTTGTACTCGGTATAGAGCCTGTGCATAGCCTGTGCGAGTT
>CAUJNA010001835.1:715000-750000 GCA_963377175.1 Effrenium voratum | reverse complement strand
GCCGAGGCTTGGTATCTCTTTGCATTTTGGGCGATTCTTTTTGAGGGTAGTGTTTGCTCCCTTTTAAAGGGAAGTCACCAAGTTGAGGGGTTCCTTATACAAGGTGGCACTCTTCTCATTTTGTATTGTATTTGTTCTGTTTTTTTTTTGGGGGGAGAGGTTTTACAAAAGGACACCCCCCGAACAATGGGGGTTCTCTTTCTTGGGCAAAGAGAAACCAAGACAAAGCCATTTCAGCAAAGGTGTCGCCCTAGCTTGCTACACATGTCAGCTTTCGGATCAATCTGGACCATACACATCAGGTTCGAGGTTCGAGGCATGTGATAAGTTCCCAGGGGACTCGAAGCAAGTGATTTTGACAGCTCAAACATGAGGACGCCCCCTATGAGTTGATGTACTGGGGGGAACCTGTCCTCCTGGTTGGTGGCTTTGATTTCTATTGTTGCTTTCTGTTCTATGTGTATTTTGGATGGTTGTTTAGTGGTATTGTTTTAGTCGTTTGGTATGTTCTTGGTTGTCTGTGATTAGATAGTGCGCTGAGTTTGATGCTTGTCGCGCTCGCTCCGGCGAGGGGGACAGGTCGGTCAAGCTGCAAGGTTGATAAACTGGGGTCGACATGAAGGGATACCCTCGCTCTTCTTGCGACATGTGGCGTTTGTTTGTTCACTGCTTGTTTTTCATCTTTCTCTTGTTTATGTTTTGTTTTGTTATGTCTGTTTTTTCCTCAATGGAGGGTTCACCACATGCCTGGGTCCACTTTTCGCGGCAATTGCTTTTGACGTTCGGCCCCTCTAGTTGCTTTTCCTTTTCTTTAACAACCCAAATCGCGGAAACACGCATGTGTCTTGGAGCAAGAATGTGACCAAAAGGACTGGCGTTCTTCCTTTATTTTTCCCTTTAGAACAATATGTTTCAAGATTTGTTTTGTGACCATGATGAGGTGATCCCGAAGATCCAGGAGTCTATGCTCCATTTGTGACAGCACATGTAGATTTTCCAGGCGAAATAAGTTGGACCATGGCTATGATGTGGCTGCTCCGCACTCTATAAACAGTTTTAGAAGGTGGAAGGGGCCCCTTTGAGACCCCCCATTTGCGGTGGTTGGGTCCTGGAGTGCTTCAATGTAATTTTCTCTCAGGTATGGGGTTTGGAGCCAGGGAGCTTATATGTGTGTGGGTCAAAATCAAACCACCACAAATCCGCAGGTGTTGGTCCATGTTTTCACTTAGGGATCCATTTGGGCACCTAGTATTGACCCACAGCCATACACCACCATGCGCTTGTCGGTCTTTTTTCCCCTTAAAGTGGAACACAACCTCAGCTCCACGGCTTTCCGGGAAACGAGAGCAAAATAGGAGGCTGGTAGGGGATACCTGGGGTAGCTGAACATTCCTGCAAGATCCCACGCTTTGGAGGGCGTTCCTCATTAAAAAGACTAAAAGACGCTGCCACACGTATCCTCACTTCCCGAGTTCCTGGACGTTGCGCTTTTTGGGAAGACATTGTTCGTGGCAAACGACAAGTTTGGGGGATTCTTTTGGCCCCATCCAACTCCTTCTCCCGTGGAAAAACTTACAGTCTATGCAGACTACCCTAAAATGAAACACCCCAACCTTCATTTTGCAAAGAACAACTCGCTGGTGCCGAGCAGGGAATGAGGGAATGACCTCCATAAACCATCCCTTGTGGTTTCCTTCTAAGGGGAAACCCAGGTTCATTCCCTCATTCCCTGAGCAGCAAGATTTTTCGAGGCCTTCGATGTCCAATTTCTTCCACAAATTGAGTTCTCTGCTTGGGAGGACCAGGGCAAGCTGAAGACCTGCGGAACCCAGTGCTTCAGCAGGCCCAACCGCCAGCAGTGCGCCGCCAAATGCCTCAGGCCGGGAGAGCGGCTTCCAATCTTCGCTTCCAACTGTTTCTTCTCTTTTTTCCGGGCGGAGGGGGGAACCTCGTGTTGGGGTTTGGTTTAGTTTGTTTTCGTCGGAGCTGAAGATATAGATTTTTGCAGGGAAGTTCTCGAAGCTACGAAACTACATTGGGTATGTGTGGTTTTTGAGTTCCGGTGCAAGTTGCCTTAGACATAGCTTTGCTCTTCTGTTTTGCGCTTGCATGCTGTGGATAATTCTAGACAAATTATAGCGAGCTCACTGGCCTGAGGCGAGCCCCAAACCCCGAATTACGCGGTGGTTTCCAAAATAAGGATTTCTCAAATCTGTGGGGTGTTATTCGGCGCACCGGGGCGCCAAGTGTGGCCAGGTGTGCGAGATTCCGACCCCCGTAAAAAGCTTGAAAGCACATATGGTTGAGACAATCCGAGCTCTGAATTGCATTAACACGGGCATCAGGTTCTCAAAAACCAGCCGTTTCTGCTTATTTGGCCCTAAAATGCTTGCTACCGCACTCGTTAGAAGTTGATGCCAGTCTTAATGAGAGAAAGAGAAGGGCCGGATTTTCTCAAACGAGTGTCTTTTTAATTTTTCAAGCGTTTGAAGGCCAATTAAGCAGAAACAGCTGGTTTTTGTCAGCTTGATGTGTCTTAACGAAAGACAGAGAAGGGCCGGACTTTCTCAAACGTGTGTGTTTTCAAGTTTCTTCAGGCCAAACAAGCAGAAACGGCTGGTTTTGGAGAACCTGATGCCCGCCTCAATGAGAGACAGAGAAGGGCCATATTTTCTCAAAAACCAGCCGTTTCTGCTTAGTTGGCCTTGAAAAGCTTGAAAACACAGACGTTTGAGACAATCCGGCCCTTCTTTGTCTCTCATTGAGACTGGTCTCAAGTTGTCAAAACCGGCCGTTTCTGCTTAATTGCCCTTAACAAGCTTGAAACGCACACGTTTGAAAAAAAGGTTCAACAATACACCTGGCTCGACCCCCCTCCAATTTTCCACTCTTTTAGGAGGCAAGGAAGGCGCCAAAATACGAGGTGCGAGGTGGACCCTTAATTTGCGAGGTGGTATTTTATTACTTTTTTAATAATTCGAGGTACGAGGTTGGATGAACCCCTATTTAAAAAATAAGCTCGGGCGATATCCCCAACAGCACCACACCCAGAATCCTCGCGGAACGCCCCGGGACCATCCTTAGGATGCCGCCTTGTAACTTTCTAAAGCAAAGCTACGAGTGACAGCGCAATGTCGCCCTGATCGGGGCCCGACGGTGCAATCGGGGCCCGACGGCGCAATCGGGGCCCGATCGGGGCCCGACGGTGCAATCGGGGCCCGATCGTCCCGTGGTGCAACCCCAGCCACCCGTATTATAGCTCAACGCCGGTTTTCCTTAGCATGCGGATTACAACTGTATCTAAAGCAAAACTAGGCGATGCCAGCTTGGTACAGTTGACGGGGCCCGACTGAGTCGGGCCCCGATTGGGGCGCGATGGCGCAATCGGGGCCGATCGGGCCCAAGTGGTGCAATCGGGCCCCGGCAGTGCAATCGGGCCCCGACCTAGGCCCGGTAAACCTCGCAAACCGTTCTCATGCAACTTTCGTGGAGCTCAGCGTGAAACTTGGTTGGAACCTTTCCTCAAGGCTGCCCCATAGCTTTTGCAGAACCTGGTGGCAACCTTGTGGAACGTTTTTGGAACCTTACCTCATAGCCCTCGCAGCCTCGTGGAATTCTTGGAACCCAAAGCCCACCAAGCGGCAATGCCAAGCATTTACTCTGCTGCACCGTGAGTCCCGCAGCGGCGTTATCTGATTTGCCACAAAGCCAACAAGTCACAAAACAGTGAAAGTGCGCTAAAAGCCATTGATTTCGGTTTTGCTTAGTGTTCCGCCCAATCTTGATCCGATGGCTTTTCAGACGACGAGCGCACGACACACTGCTTCCCTCCAGGGCAAACCACGGAACCTCATTTTGGACCGCTGGTGGAACCCCTGGTGGAACCGTGGTGGAACCCTGGTCCAGGTTCCACAAAAAATCGACCAGATTTCCACCAGGGTTCTGCCAGAGTTTCACCAGGTTCTGCGAGGGCTGCAGGGTGCTCCGGGGTGGTTTGAGGTAAGCTTTTCCACCAGGTTTCCACCAGGGTTCCACCAGCCCTTTGTGCTCCGGACAAGGGTTCCACCAGGGTTCCACCAGGGTTCCACCAATTTCTTCGAGGGCTGCGGGGTGGTCCGGGCTGGTTTGAGGCTGGTGGAACTTTGGTGGAACCCTTGTGGAACCCTCGTGAAACCTTCCTCAAACCAGCCCGGAAAACTCCGTAGCGCTTGAAGAAATTGCTGGAACCCTGGTGGAACCCTCGTGGAACCTTACCTCAAACCATCCCGGACCACCCTGCAGCCCTGTTGCAACCCTCGTGGAACCTTACCTCAAACCACCCGGACCACCCCGCAGCCTGGAACCCTGGTGGAACCCTTGTGGAACTGTTGTGGAAACTTTTTGAAACCAGCCCGGACCACCCCGCAGCCCTCGAAGAAATTGGTGGAACCCTTGGTGGAACCCTCGTGGAACCTTGCCTCAAACCACCCCGGACCAGCCTTGCAGAATGTGGTGGAACCCTGGTGGAAACCTCGCAAATGGTGAAACCCTGGTGGAGCCCTGGTGGAACCCTGGTGGAACCCTGGTGGAACCCTGGTGGAACCCTGGTGGAACCCTGGTGGAACCCTGGTGCAACCCTGGTGGAACCCTGGTGGAACCCTGGTGGACCCTTAGCTCAGGGTCGCCCCGAACCACCCCGGAGCCTATCTGGGCTGAGACCCCACAGCTTTCAGCTGTTGGGGAAAAAAGAAGAAAAAACACCTACCAGCTGGTACGAGGAGGAGTTTGTCCGTCCACATGTTATGAGCCCGGCCGAAGCAAGAAGCTGCGGATGCGCGCCTATGTTGCACTGCTCGGACAGGAAAAGTAGGCGTTGTTTCTGGTTCGGTGGTGGCATCACAGGATTTGACAGAGGAGTGTGTGTGCCCACAAATCATAAACACACCTTCGCATTGTTTTGGGAAAGACTCAAATGACAACTTGTCGGTTTTCGCCGCGTTTGGGTGGTGTCTTCGGGGGATCCGCACGGAGCATCTTTATGAAGATGTCTCTTTAAAGCCCTCCAAAAAAGCCCAAAACAAAGACTAGCCGCCATTTTGTCATCCACACACTGGCTGTGGATGGCCGAAATTCTGCACCGTTCAGAAGCCCGGAATTTCGATCCGATTCTTCTGAAAATACCCACCAAACATGGTGCGAACGGATTCAGCCATGGTTTCAGCCATGGTTTCCAAGTGGTGCGAACGGATTCGGTCCATTTCCAGCAGGGGATAATTACCGTGTCACGAAAGCGGAGACGCCAATCGAAGGAGCCATGGCATGAGCTCGGGCTGCGCCAATTGCTTCGGCCGGGGGCCCGGACGGGACAGAGTTCCGGCGAAGGCGCGAAGGAAGGGCTTCAAAGGTGAACCATGTGGTATGAACATTTTAGTTGGGGACATTTTGTTTTGACATGATTTGGGGATTCTTATGTCCACCAACCCATTTGAGGCATGAAATGTGCGGCCAAGTCTTCCTGCAAGTTATATTCATCCTTTCGGGCTGTTTTACACTTTTACACATCACCCGTCGGGTCAATGCAACGAGAGCTTCATCTTGGTGGATGACGTTCAAAGCGGACACATAGCCACTTGCGTGGGGGTGGTTTTTGCGCCCAGATCAAGACCAGCAGACGTCTTATGTTCACCGAGCTATTGGGCCAACCCTGAGGCCTGGACTTGGTACGTTTGGGGGAGACCATTTTAGTGGCAAACAAATAGTTCACTTTTCCCGGCCAATTCACTCCAGAAGAGAGGAGAGGTACTGTAGCTGCTTCGAGCATGTTTCTTGGAGCCCATAAATTACACATGTCGTAGCTATGCTAATCCAGACAGTACTGTGTTACACGTTCGATGCAATTATCTTAAGCAAACGCCCTCCGGTTTGTTGAAGAAAGCGCATTTGACAACCAACGACTGTAAAAGGGTACGATGCATCTATATACATATAAATATGTATATATATATATACATATATATATATATGTATGCCTGTGTGTGTGTGTGTTTTTACTGGCACTAACAATGCAAGTAAGAAGAATGGGGCCGTTGAGCAAAGCACTGCTGCACATACCTGCTGTTCGCCTCTTGACTGCCTAGTTTCCTACCCGTGTTGGTAGCGAGTCACTATTTCGCGAAAGCAGATTGGATGTGGCTTTTGTGGATCCACCCCCGTAGGAGAAAATAGTACTAAAAGATTCCTAACAAAGACCCACCAGGGGGAAGAACAGGTGAACTCCACAAAACGCGCATCCAAACCGTTTTCTAGAATTGGAACATGCTTCGGGTTTCGTTTCTGCGCCCCGTTGTTCTGTTCCGTTTTGGGCAGTCTGGGAGAAAGAAACTGTGTTTGCAAGGAGGCCGAGCTTTGGTGTGTCTTTGGTGTGTCTCATACAATGTCATACGGCATACGCAAGCAACTTACCGTTTCTCAGTAAAGAATTTCCTAGGGTTTCGGAATCAACCCAAAGGTCCCCTGAAAGGAAATCACACGGGATGGTTCATGGGGGGTGTTCCCTCATTCCCTGACAACAGGACGTTTTGAGGGTCCCCGTTTCTGGTGGTTTGGAATATCAACCACTCGGGTCGGGGGGGCTCTGAATCCCCAAATACAGACACAAACAGTGGCGAGAGGTTCCCACAAACAGGACGGGTAGAATCAGCTGCCCCAAGGCAACTCAGCTGAAAGCAGCTTGTAGGATTTTGAAACTTTCGGGTTCAGTTGAGCGCAGCTTCCGAGCATATTTTTGCGGCGTTTGCGGGAACAAGCAATTTCAGACAACCGCCATGTGTGTACGTATATATATATATACACACACATTTTGGTGTTTGTATATGTAAATATTCAACCCCACCTGATAAAGGGTAGAGTCTGAGGAAGGCCCAAAGGTGGATACATACGTGCATACATACCTATCTACGTACGTACGTACATACATACATGCATGGAGACATGCGTACATAGATGCACACATACGTCGTACATGCCTACATGCGACATGCGTTCATGCAAGCATGCGCACATACACTCGCACACGCATAAGCACATGCACACACATACACACATATACACACATACGCATATACACATACAGACATGCACACATCACGTACACGCATACATACAAACACGTATTCACGCGTACACACATACACACATACGCACATACACGCTTGCACACATAGTTTCAGGCATACTGGATAGATAAATACATGAATGCATGAATACACGAATGCATACATCAATACATACATGAACAATTATATTTAGATTACTCAATTTATTAATTCTTGAATGCATGCATACACACGCGCATAAAAATACGTAAACGTCATGAATCCATACACACATAAGTACTTTCAAACTTCTTAGATTATTGAGTAGAAAACTGCATATCACATACATGCATTAATACATGGTTTTATAACTTCGCATATTAGATACATAAACTCGCAACTACAGAGACACATAGATACATAAATGCCCAAGTACAAATACAACAGCATACATGCATGCATGCATGCATACAGACACGCATATGTATTTTAAGTGGCTAAATATATATATATATATATACACACACATACATGCAGTCATACATGCACACTAATTTGGCCCAACTTTGGCCTGTGGCCCCTCTATTTTTCGCCGGGTTGTTTTTTGTTGGGGGGGAATCGGAGATCGGGGATGAGGCCACAAGGTGGACTGCACCATCAAGAACTGCCTCTCCAAGTGCATGTCCAACTCTCAATCTGCGGCCTGCAAGATGTGCGTGCACGCCTCCTGCGGACACTGCACTCAGGCATTCGAAGAACCAGAACTCGGGCGTGTCGGTTTTGTTTTTCATTTTTGTGGGGGGGGATTTCCAGAATGGTGGCTTTCCGCTTGGTTTCCCCAAAGAGGTGCGCTCCTAAAGGAGGCACCCATTCGGTTGTCGAATGGTTGTGTCAGAGGTTGGGAGGAGTTGACCAGGGTTGTTCGATAAGGGTTGCGCCAAGAAACTGAAACTGATGGACCAATCTGGGAAGCGGGTTTCCGGGTTTCAACCACTCATGTTGGTTCATCCCAACCCCTGAAGGAACACCCCGTTGAACTTGACAACACAAGGGATGGGGTCAAATCCGGACCCGATGTCCCTTCAAGGGGAACACGGACATTTTCTAAATGTTTGGGAGTCGGGGCTCGGGGTTTGCGACGTCACAGGTTCCTTTCATCAGAAATCGTGTTTTCGGCCTGTGAATTATTAGACTGTGCCTTGATGAAGGTCGGTTCAGTGGGCGTGCCTTGAAACCAACTCAAAAAGAGTACCGACACCCATCATGTGCCCAGCATGATGGTTTGCACCGTGGCTGAAACAAGGGTTGAGCGATTCTGGGACCCCAAGGGAATGCAACCTGAGCAGTTGGGTTTGGCATCAGATCTGGTTCAGCCGCCGGCTATTTGTTTTGGGTATTCACAGGTTGTGCGAAGAACATAGTGAGCCAACCCTTGAAAAGTGCGTTAAGAAGATTAAACTCACCTCCTCAGTGGGCAACACAATTTTGACCGCTAGCATGTGTCTCCAAGACTGTCTCCAACCCCTTTTTGGATCGGACCCCTTCTTGGGGGTTGTACGTACCCTCTTCAGCTTGGTCTCAAGTGAAACCAAACGGAACAAGATCACATTCTTGGGGTCCCCTTTGACTCCTACAAGTGCGCAAATTGTAATTAGGGTAGTCGTACTTGAAAGCCAATATGTGTCCCCATTCCAAGAGAAGGTGTAGCCCCTAACAGCTGAAGCAGTTTCGAACAGCCATTGCAAGCGCACAGCCGGCTCCTAAGATGTCGGACATGGGATGACAGTGACCGGCCTGAGGCCAGGTACAACAACCAAGATGATGAGAACCTGCCGGAGGAATAAGGTCTAGGTCGCCCAGTAGTGCCCTTTCACCCTTTTTGGGGGGAGGGTTCCCCTAGTACAATAGACTACAGAAAAAAGGGGTCCCTTATTCTAGCCTCTCTACTGGAGGACCCAGAAGTTGTTTCAACCTGCCCCAGTGGCTTCCAGAACGGGTTACGCTCCCGGATTGTAGTCAAGCAATATTTCTAGCTACTCCTGGGTTAACACTCGGTCGACCAAAAGACGTTCTGCTTGTAGAACCACTCACCAAGTAATTAAACCTAGGCCTCCCATAGCCAAGTAGCTATAGCATGTAGCTAACTTCCTCTATGGGGGGAAGCAAGCCACGTGTGGAACTCACCAATTTCACCCTCAACATTATGCCCCCAAAGAGACCTGCTTTTCCATTAAGCCCATAACAGTTGATCAACCCTTTGCCCACCGCGCGCAGGCCAAATCCTCCTCTGCAGTCATCGCGGCAGCGGTGGAAGCGTCAGCATCGGCGGCGGAATCGAATGAGATTTTGCCCTGAGGGACTGGCCCAAAGTGGCGCTATGGCCCGGGCATGCTTTGGAAAACTGGGTTTTAGGAGTGAGCAGGGATTCCTGTATGTTTGCCCCTGGATGGTTTCAACTTTTCTTGGGGCCATCGAAGGGAGTTTTGTTTTGGTGTGATGTTCAACTCGGCAAGGTCCCAATAAATTAGAGCTCGTGGTCTCGCACAGATGTGTGCCGATTCGATCTCTTTCTTTTTTCGGTCCATCTTAGTTTCCAGTCCAATGACAAATTTTCCGAGGGATTGGTTCTGGGTTTACGCAGAAACATGGACGAAGGCAGAATGGCAAGATCTCCCGCAACAAATGCGGCGTCCTGCTCCATTGATTTGGGTCTTTCTCATGGGAAGCCCCTTTTTGTGGATGGTTACGGGAGACCAAACGGAAGCCAAGCAAATCACGGAAGCGTGTCCGCGCTTTTTGGCGGACCCCGAAGAAAAAGCAAAGCCAAGCATCCGCCGCCCAAACTGTGCATAGATATCCTCAAAATTCCCTGAGCAACCCCGAAAGACATGTTGAGAAAAACCAGAAAATGCGACCACTGTAAGGGACGCAGTACGAATTTATGCATAGAACTGGCATGTTGAATTGGTTCTTGGCCTAGCGAATTCGCGCGAATTCCCGGATGGGCACGCCCATGGCCTGAATTCATGACTTTGCTCGGCGAATTCGAGGGGTGACGGCGCGTTTCCTGACGCGCGCCATGCAAAACTCAGGAAAGGTTCCCGGAAATGTTGGGTGAGAATTTCTAAGGTTCCGGCATCTTGGCGATTGTTTTGGGGGGTCTCGTGCTTTCTTCGCGCTCCAAAGCCACGGATGATTCATCCCTGGGAATCTTTCCTGGGGTTCCTGTGGTTTCTCTACGCCCGGTGGACGGCGTTGCCCATGCGACGTGACAAGACATGGAAGTATAGGGCGGCGGGGGTGCATCGGTAGGACGGGCCAGGCCGGATGTTGCGTTTCGAATCTTAGATCCGTGCCAATTTCACAGCATCGCTCAAATCAAGGATATATATATATAGATATAGATATAATATGGGCTAGTGAGAAACACCTTTACCCGCTAATTTTACAGGAAGCAGGTGGGTTTGGGATGTATCCTTTGGACTTTGAGGAACCCCGTTACAGCGATTTCACAAGGGTGTATGCAGCCTCAGCCATGATGCAGGTTACCCACATTTTTTCAGATCAATTTCCAAACTTCAAGTTTGTTGCCTGGCTTCTTCGTTTGAGTATGTCTAGGACTGAAGAGACGTAACATCTTCCAGCCAGTCAAGTCCCCTTTTCTGGGTTTGTGAGTTAGAGCAACGCGACCAGATCTGATGCCGGTGATCAGGTTGGCGAGGTTGCCGTGATCAGACATTTGGCAGCGGGCTTCCCAGTCATTTCCTTGACATTTCCAGATTTGTGTGCGAACTGTACCTATGGATTGGGTATGCTGAGTGATGGTTATTCGCAATGGTTTTCTCCATGGGTAGACCACTTGAATATCAGGTTTGAGCATGACTCGGCCTGAATAGGGGTCAGAAAAGTAGAACTGCCGGGCTTTTGCATGGATCTAGACGGTCAATCTGCTTATCGTGGGTTTGGGACGGCCTTCCCGAGCAGGGTGTTGTCATGTTGAGGTCTTTGCCCTCCCCATTCCGGCAGGTTTGAAAAGGGAAACGGGACATTGGGACTTAGCTGAGGTGAAATCAAGGGTCAACGAATCCCTGGCCCGCCCACCACTTTTTGACGCAGACGGACAGGTCACAAGATCTGTCTTGCGAATTCCGGAAGGAAGCACCTGGACCGGC
Source organism: Effrenium voratum (assembly GCA_963377175.1). Classification (NCBI taxonomy): domain Eukaryota; class Dinophyceae; order Suessiales; family Symbiodiniaceae; genus Effrenium; species Effrenium voratum. The sequence continues at coordinate 738,755 of CAUJNA010001835.1, read as the reverse complement.
CGGGATGGCCGTTCCATCAGACTCACGGCTCACGGCTCGTACAAATCGTCGGGGGAACTTTGGTGTTGACCATGGGAAACCCGGAAACCCCAAGTCCCAAGTTTGTCAAGGTCCCGCAAAAGCCCCTCTTGGACACATGCTTTCCCTGTTCTTTGCCCCAGAGCATGGGTTTGAGAGACTGGAACCGCTCGGAGTTGTTGGCGTTTTTTTGGGAGGGAGATGGGGGGATTTCTCAATAGGCATGGCCGTGTATACTTCCTCTGCCCCACCCAGAATTTCTCTGCCCAGATGCCCGGAGCAAGGATACTCTGGGATTTTCAGGGCAAGGGATACATTCTTACCAAAAAAAGCTCGTAAGGCACCCCTTAGGGTTCCCTCCATGTGTCCCTCTTTGGAACCTCCAAAAGTGGGTTTCTCGTTTCAATGGACACCAGCAAGTTGATCAACTTTTGAATTCCAGTAACCCCTGCTCAACCCAGTACTCCATCTCCATTCGTGCCCCAAGAGACGCAAGTTTAGTGGGGAGGTGAAGGAGGAAAGGTCCACAGTGAACCGTCTGAAGGTAAAAAACACATGCTCATCCTCAGAAGGGAATGGGGGAACGAACCTGGGGATTCCCTTAAGGAAAACCATAGGGGATAGTTTCTGCGGGTGGTTCTATTTCTCATTCCCTGCTGAGCACCAGCAAGCAAAAGACAAACTGAAACTTCAGCAGATGAAACAGCAGCCATGTTTTGGAGGTCACCATTGGCATGCAATGACGAAGTGCGGATACAAAGGGGCAGTTGCCGTCTGGCTTTGGCAAACGAACCCTCCGTCTTTTCTCCGGCGTCTTCGTTTTCGAACACGAGGGCTCTCATTTTTGGCCAACCGTGAATTTTGAGGTTCCGCCCGACTGCGACTCTTGTGGTCGAGTCAATGCCCAGAGTCTGCGAGCCTTGCTCAACCTAAGGGTCCTTGGAGCATCCGAGGCGAAAGCACAGGCCATAGAAACAGCAAAGAAGGCACCGAAGCTTGATGTCCGGTGCGAAAGCCCATTGAAAATCATACACCCCAAAAAGGCGAGAATCCGCAAAGAAGGCACCGAAGGTTGATGTGCGGTGCGAAAGCCCATTGAAACTAAAAAGGGGCTAGCTGGGATCTTCTCCGATGGTGTGTCTTCATGGGCGAAATATCAGCAGGGACTCTGAAATTCTGAGGGCCAAGGACTCCTTTTGTGGGAGTCTTCGCAGAAATCCACGACCCTTAGGGATAACCGCACTGGTTTTCTGACCTACGCCTGCGTCTTTTGGCGCGCAGGGATTCGGTCAGGTCTGTTTCAATCGTTTCAGACATGCGCCGTGCAAAGCGCTGCCGGAAAGAACAAAGGAAGAGGCAGCGGGGAAGGGGTGCGCCACCCATTTTAATCTATTCTAGTGGGGATTGGGATGTTCACTGGGGGCACGGGATTTTGACCCATGGCCAATTTTCCTCAACCAAATTCTCGTTTTTTCCCCCAGGTGTTGGGTGATGTAAGAACTATCTCGAGCACTGGCGCTCCAACTGTAGGAGAATTCATCCCGGCCTTGCCTTCGTATCACTGCAACTCCCGGAGCCATGTTCACCATAGGTTGGACGTGAAAAGCCCAGTTGGGAGAGTGGCGGGAAAGTAAAGAATTAGGCAACTTCTCCTTTGTACATGCATCCCTAAGCATCATTGGACCCTCCATTGAAGAGGGGAAGAAGGGGTTTTTGGAACTTGTACAAGAGCCTTTTTGAGGGCCCAAGATGCCTAGTTTTGTGCTGTTTCTGCATGCACTATCGTATCTGATGGGCAGCTTTAATGCTTTGCTTACCCAAATGTATTCCAAAAGGGATTGCAGGCCCTGGGTGCAGGCTCTGGGTACATGTCCCGAAACCCGCGCTACACGAGTTGACGCTGAATGGTCAAACTGGGAGCCTTTGAACCCCCGAAAGGGTCCAAAAGGATTGGCATTCAATCGCAAGCCCAGGCGAGTGAGCAAGTCTGGCCCCTGGGCGGACCAACTGAGCCGGTGTGCTCAATGGAATCTCACTCCCTAAGTTCTCGCGACTTTCGTCACATGTTGGGAAGATCATTTTGGGGTAGGTGCACCCCCCTTTTAGTCTATTTTAGTTTGGATTGGGATGTTCACTGGGGGTACGGGGTTTTGACCCATGGCCATTTGAACAGTTTGGACTGATTCTGAACCAGGAACCGAGCAGCGAAACAGTCTTGTTCCTTCTTTCTTTTTGGAATAATTTCCCTTTGAAGTTAAAGTGAAACGGTGCTGTACCCTCTTTTGTTCCACGCCTCGGCTTCTCGGAACTGGGTATGTCTCTAGGAAACCAGCCGAAATTCTGGAGGAAGGTCGCACCAGAAAACAGAAGGAAGGGCGAAGTTCCTGATTGGTTTCGACACTTGTTTCTAGAAATATTGTTTTTGAGGGTGGTAAGGCTAAATAAAAACAAAGGCCCAAACGTGCGAAGGACTTCCTCTTAAATAGACACCCCCCCTATTAGAGAAGGTTTGACTAATCCAGGGTTCCTAACAAACCACCAAAAAGCTTCGGATCTTGGTGTTTGTTTTTCTTTTCGTTGGTGCCCCTTTTTGCGTTTTCCACAGGGAAACCAACAAGAAGCCCACCATCTTAACCGGCGTCCCCGAAAAAGATACCCTTCCGAAGGCATTTCCCGAAGCCCAACAAGAGCAAAGGGAAACGGGTCGACTGATTCCAGGTTTTGCGAGCGGAATGCCATGAAGGGAAGCTGGGAAGCTGACATGTGTCCTTTTTTTCTGTTTCCCAAAGCAAATCGCCGCGAAATAAGGGCCGCTTTGCTGTCACCATGGTACCATAAAAACCCGAACAACTCCTTTGGTAGGTCCACGTCGTCCGCCCCTCTTGGACACTGCTATCCAAGACACCTCAGGTTTTCGACTGGGAAACCTACAAAGAGCCATTCGGGTGGTTGGCTCTGGCAGATTAAGGAGCAGGGACCGTCCCAGGCATAGGTGCGGCCACCCGCGGTTCAACTGGTTGATACTGCGGATGGACGAAAACCATCTCGCACCACTTTGAAACCATGGGAAACCATTGTTTGCGGGTATTTGTGGGGGAATCATCAGTTGATTTTGTTGATGTCTCCATGGGGATGTATGCATCGTGCGGGACACCCGAGAGTTTGTGACATGAACCTCCATTAAATGGGTTGTGTGTGTGTGTGTGTCTTCTGCAGCGCGTTCGGTTGGAATCTGCACCGAGCAATCGGTCCGCCCAGATTGGAATTACATCTAGTGTAGGCTGCCCATCCCAGAGCCGCCCTGAGGGAAACATTGGAGTTGCTGATGTGGGGTCAACGCCCACTGTCTCGTTACAAACAACGCAACCGGTAAATCTGGCAATTTTTGACAGATGCTCCCGATCGGAAAATGTCTGCTGAACCCGCACAGCCGAAGTGTCTTAGCAAACCCTTGCCAGAGAGCTCCCGGGAAGGGGGAGCGACTTTTCGGGTGTTTGATTTCAGCACGATCAGAAAGGACCCAACCTGCACCAAACGTGGAGTGGAACCCAGAGAGCACTCACTAGGGGAACCTTGTCTCATGTGAAAAATTTCCATGTTGATGTCCACCCTAAGCATCATTGGACTCTCCATTGAAGGGGCTTGGTGAGGGCCCCTTTGGACAAGGGAGATCCCTGGACGCTGTGGGCTGATTCTTGCGGTGAGACGACGGGGATCCTTGTTCTTGTCGGTCTTTTTCTCCCAGAGCGGCGCGCATCGGCTTGGACCATGTTCGCCAGTCCGACACGTATGGAACTCAGTCTCGTCCATGCAACTGGGGGGGTCGTCAAAATTTTGGGGGCCTTTCTTGCTTGCCAGACCAAAGGCTTGCAGTTTTAACTTTTCGCCTTTCGGGTTTGCCTTCGCTTCCCCTTGCAACCAGCAAACAATGTCTTTTTCTTTGCAGGGGGTCTAAGTCTGGGTCTGCCGAGTTTTTTGGTGGCCCTGCCAAAAAGGCGGCACAAGCCTTATTGTCCTCTCATATGAGCGGTCCATATTTACTTTCCCATCAATCAACTTACCCTTAGGAAATTGGGGGTTACTCAGAATATCGACAATGGATGGTCCATTCACAACCCGAGAGCAAAGGCTTGGGGGAAACCCAAACCAACTACGTGATCCCGGCCTTTTCTTGGTATCGGAAGTGAAGCAACAAGAACCCCAACCATTTTGGGGGTCACGTAAGACCCACGACATGCCCCGAAAGAGACTCGTTTTGGACTCAGGCGTTGCTTGACACAATCAATGTAAGGCAGCTCAGATTTCCCACCAATACTAAAGTAAAGGGCCAACAAGGTTTGCCAAAAAACCCTACTCAATAATTATATGTTCGTGTCTCCTCAACCCCCTTTTTTGTGCTTAGTTTGCCCTTAAACCCACCAATACTACGTCACTATTGAACCCCTCAAGTTTCCCCCAAAAATGTGCTTCCCCCAAAGAAACCCTCCGCGATTAATCAGGGCCCTTTTGGGCTCAAAACCAAGAAACTGCTGTTGCCTTTGAAAGCCCTAGTGCCCAGACGGGCCAGAAGTAAGAGGCCGGGGCTCCAGATTGATCAGGGGGGTCCTCCAAACAAATGTGTGTTTCTTTTTGTTTGGGGCCTACTCCCGCTCAAACCCATATTGCTCGCCTACGAGGCTTGACCTTCTTGCATACCCCAAGAAGCATCTCCCTCGGCATATCTCGGCATAGAATATCAGTGCTGTCTTTTTTGTTTTTGCGGGGCACACCCTGGACAGTCGGACAGCCCCTGTGCAAGTGAGCCATCTGGGGTATAGAAGTACTAGTAGGACCCTAGACTTGACGTACAACTCTTGCAAGGTTCTTGCGCGGGCGCGGAAGAAACGGCGGGTGTGGCGCCTACTTAGGGCGCGTAAATGCTTAATGCACGGGGCCGTGACAGCGTAAGAAACGCAGAAGGCCCATCGCAGAAAAGTCGCAAGCCGCAAGCCGAGGGCGGTGGCTCGGAAGGTCGGGTTTGAAGAAACAACTCATGGTTGAAACCATTGTTTGTTGGGTATTTCCGCTGGGGAATCGAATCCTTCCAGGGTTTCTGAACGGTGGTGCGAAATGGATGTTCTCCATCTACAGTATTGGCCGTTTTAGTCGGTTCTACTGCCTGGTTTCAGAAAAGTGGTTGTTTTTGCCTTTACCTGACGGCAGAACCACAGGTCAATTGAGCCACAATCAAACCCGGGTAAGTGAATGTTAGTAAGGGACGATCCCAGCCATAAATAGCTGCAGCCGCCTTCTTAGTTCTTTACATGGTTCTGGGTGGACCAATGTTTGTACCGGGTTTTGATTGTGACTCAATTTGTGTTGGGCACGAGCTCACTTTATCCGGGAGCAGATCGGTGAAGTGTAGTGATCCATAGCAGTGGGACAAGGCGGAGCGGATTTTCTGCACCAAGGGAACCCTGATAGAAGTGACATTCCGTAGCTGTCGGGACGGGAATCCTACTTTGGTGTCACAGAAAGGGTTTTCTATTTCATTTCCGACAACCAAACATATGGTAGTTCACCCTGATCATATGCTCACTCCCAAATCCACGTGTTGAGCCTGTTCAGAAAGTTGATCATTTTGCCTTTCAAAGATGAAACCTCAAGGGCAGACCACTGGTCAGGTTCCATGTGTCTCTTTTCAGGAGCCAGTTTTCTACCCTCGTGCCAATCGAGTGGGAGTTCGTTTCGTTCGATTCGGCCACCAGTTTTAGACGTAAATCGAAGCTCAGCAATTGGCTCTTTCCAAGTGGCCGCGCCTTATATCATGTCGATGTATTGTAAGTTGGGCAATGTGTAATGCTTCAGATGGCAACCTCTCGCTTTTTTGCTTTGCCCGTTTTCAGGCACGCTAACCTGGGGGTTGGCGCGAGGAAGTTGTGATGTAGGTTCTGTACTTTGAGACCCTTATTTCAAGTTTTGGGGATTGGGACAATTGTAGAAGATCTGTTGAGTGGGTTCCCGGCGATGACAATCAGTTCGTTCATTGCTAGCATTCTTCTCCTATGAACATGACTTGATCTGGTCTTCAAGTACCCCAGTCTGATTCCTTCGGCCCTTACAGTACCGTCGGCCAGTGTGTGAGATGTTGTGCAGCCATAAACCACACCGCTCCTTGCGGAGCTTATGCTGATCCAGCTTTCAGGTGGTTGTCAGTTTGCCACTTTACAGTTGCCCTCCGCGTACCAAGCGATCAGGGACTGTTGATAATGGAGGTTTCTCAAAATAGGGGCGCCTAACAGTGGGTCCAAAAAACCTTCACCATTTTGACACCTCGACTGGCGCCTGGAAAAGGTCAACTTGAGGCTTGGAAGGACTGCACGGGGACCCCTCCAACATGCCATGCCCTTTAGCCAAAGCGGGGCTCATTCGCGTCTCGCCCCACGGGGCTCGTTTTTGGCGAGTTCTAAGCAAGGGGGAAGCTTTGCAGGTGGCATGGTGCAGTGACTGAACCATTCAACCCGCAAAGCTTCCCCCTTGGTTCGAACTCGTCAAAACTCCTAGGAAACCGCATGTCAACTCTCATCTCATGTTTGAATTTCCACCCCAGACACATCCTTCTGCTTTTGAATGGGCTCCCACAAGATTGTTTCGTAACGCATACGTACCGGAGCCCGGAACAGGGAGTCCATTCCCCAAAAAGTTTCTTTTCTGTGTGTAGAACACTGCAGGGAGTAACCTTCTTTCTCAAGGTCCTTTGTGACACCCCAAAAAGGCGTCAAAACCATCTCCAAACATACCCTCTTCAAAAAAGACAATCATGTGAGATGAACAACCCCCCCTTGATTAGTATGGGGGTGTCTCTGGTTTTGCTGGGGATTATATCACTTTTGGAGGGGAACACCCCCAACTTATTCATCCGGGGTCATCATGGAGCAGTTTCGGGGGCGCCGCTTCCCGCTTCTACCAAAATGGCGGACGCCGCCAGTGGCTCCAAAGGGCTCAGGGCAGATCGAAGAGCTAGAGCTGTTTCACAGCGCCCCGGCTGAAGCGAACTGCAGATCGCTGATATTTGATGTGTGTCCTCATGCCAAAGCTCGTGTTGCGGCTTTCTTGGAATTCCAATGGTTTCGGATTTTCCGGATTTTCCAGACGCTCGCATTCGATTTGGGGGCCCTCAACAATGCCAGGTTTTGAGAAACCCCGAAGGAGGTGTCCAATGGTTGTGTTCGTTCATGGGAGGAACTCGCATTGTTGCTTTTTTAGAGGTCGCGCTTTACAGGAAGGCTTTGATTGATTGCTTTCATCTTCCAATCGCCTCCAGTCCACTCCCATTATTGCTGGAAAGACGGCCCCCTTGTCTCCCTTGGTTTAATCTCAACTTTGGATTCATCCGGAGGACAATGCCAATCAGGGTGCTTCCGCTCTTAGTCTGAAAGTAATTCATTCTGGGAGGATTCCTCCAAGAAGATACGGTCACCCCGATTCATCCCATGCTGACGTGTAATCAAGGAGCATGCCCCGAATCAGTGGCTGTCACGCTTGTGCGCGCTGAACCCGAGGGCCCAGCTGATGTTGACGATCTAGGTACATGGCAGATTGCTTTAGAGAGATTTTGCGGCGCCCCCCCAAGAGTCGTTTGGAGCCTATCTTATGGACTCGAGTTACCATGAATCGCATGTCCCAGAGCCTGGGTTGGTTCTGAATCTAAGGAACACAACACTCCTGGGAAGCCGGGTTTGAGCGCATGTATTAGCTCTAGAATTACCACGTTTATCCATGTAGCAAGATCAACTGAAGTACAACTGCTTTAATGAGCCAGTCGCAGTTTCGGTCCAATGATGCTTAGGGTAGTTTCTTGATCGGGAATTTTGGAGCAACTCGGTCCCGCTGAAAAAGACCCACGTTAAATTGGTTCCATTTTGACGAATTCGAGGCAGACTGAAGCACAAGGGGTTCTTGTTGTGGAAATCAACCACCCTGAATTATAGTCTATGTTGGGTCAAGAATGGGTCGGCTTTTCTTTCCTTGGCACGTTGTTCGGTCGGGGGGGGAGGTTCGTCGCGGTTGGGTTCGATCGAGCGGCTCTCGCCCAGGCGGAGCCAGTGGGTTGACCGCTGGCGCCCCAGCACTGGTGGTGACCGCTATGCAGGAGCTTTCTGAGTGAGACCCCTCGCAACAAAACAACCCCCAACAAAGCAACACCCCCCCCCCAACAAAACCACAACACCCAACAAGACAACCCCCAACAAAACAACCCCCAGCAAACCAACCCCTCTGGGATCTCTTTTTAAGCTTTGACCCTTAAGGTTCAAGCAGGGACCAGAGTCGAAGCTAGTTTTGTTTGTTGCATGCAGCCGAGGTAGCTATTGAGCGCCTGCTTTATGAAACATCGACGGCACAGCAGCTAATTTGCCACAGGGAATCAAGCACGCCAGCGGAGATACTCATATGTGCATACCACTATGGACATGTATATGTATGTATTCACATACCCATGGTATGGGTGGGGTGGGAACCATGGACTACCCATCCCACAGGGGGGCTTGTACGGTCACACTGTGCTACCTTCCTGACTGATGACCATTGGGGCGGGGTGGGGGGGGCCAAGGAAGACAGGATCATATATATATATATATATGTACATACAATACATGAATATGTAACTGCAAAATCTCATGAACGCATTGCGAGTAAAGTCCTCCGAGAATGGGCCGATTCTTTTGGACCTTGCAGTTTCCCAAGAGCCCCGCAAGGAACTCGGACCCTTTCATGGTAGGTGGAGGCTTTGAGTCGCAGAGCCAGTGTCATAAAAGAGGTCCATGCAAAGCTCCGAATGTACAACTGCAACTTGTGTTACAAGACCCGATTCGCCCCCGCAGACCTACGAAGAGGTTGGAACCAACTGCAGTACATGCTTGAGCAGGGGGTTTTAAAGAAACACCCCGAATGTAATTGGCGGGTTTTGGTTGGCGGAGCGCATATGAGCAGGAATTGGCTATCTACGTTACCACCCAAAGCACAAACGGACCCTCCATGGAAAGGACGTCCAGTTGGAAAAGGATCTAGCTGTCTCGCTCAATCTCGACATCAAGGACTTCAAGCCGCGCATCGAAATTCGCGAGCACCTAGCTATCCGCCTCTTGGACTTGCTCGCGGCATCCATAAGTCTCCGGCCTCCAAGTGACCCTTTCTCGCGAAGCTCCCCAATCTCCAGCGCAAGGAACTGCTCGAAGCAGAACTCGCATCACAAAGTGGAAATTGCTGCATCGCCTCTGTAAGGGGCCTCTCTATGGAAACTGTTAAAAGGGCAATGGAGTAAACCCCGTGCTTGTTTCTGTCCAGAAGCTGCAAAGTCATTGTATCACCACTTGTTGTGCCAATTGTGGCTGATTTCCCTCTCGGTGCGATGGTTAATCATGTACTTTCACAAAGGTGCGTGTGGAAAGTATATTTTTTCTGGTTTCGGTGAGCCAAGATAATTTTCTGGAAAGGGCGAGCACGTCTTGCGGATGGGAATGAACCACTTTGGCATCACAAGGGGGACATGCCAGGGTTGGGGATGGTGGATATGGGGAATTCGATTTTAAAGATTTCCTACCATAGTTTTGACCATACCAATGGACTGGTGTTTTTGATTGCCATGTGTGAGCCAAGGGAATTCTTAAGATGACGTACCGCCTCAGGACCGGCATGACCAACATTGGCGGGCAAGGGGAGGTATGGGAAGGTTCTGTCCCCTGCACTAGTCTTGCTGTGGCTCTGAAGCAGTATATGCAGAGGACCCTGGTTTTTTGAGGGTCACCCCGTGTACAAACTCTATTGGGGGTGATCACGCAGTTGCTGACCGGGTCCTTCAGTGACCAGTGGTCCATACCAGGCAGCGCTGCATGGCTCTTCCATTGCACTGGTCCACGCCAGTCCTGAGAACTCTGAGCGAACGTAACGGCGGGTAAGTAAGGGGTAAGTAAGAGGTAGGCACAACAAGACAGAGCACTCCTCACATTTCTGTCGGAAGGGGTTGGACAGGTCTACGGGTTTCGGGGGTTGTCTAACATATTGATTCAGAGGAATAGCGGCCACAGGGGAGCAATGAACTCAATAGTGACTATTGACGATGATCCTCAAGTGCATTATAAGCTATGGATTTTGGAGGGACAGATGCTAAAACACCACCAATCTAAGCTTGAAAGGCAATGTCAATATACAGCTTGAAGTCGTATTTCTCACCTCCACGCCTCCAAAACCCACACCAAACGCCCTTGACATCCGGGCCATTGTCCCGGCCCCGGCCGCCATCGGAACGTTTGATCTCGCGCTGACCGCCCAGGTCCAATCTATCAAGGCAACTCACTTGAGCCTGCAGACCATCACGATGCCAATTGGTCCTCGAACAGGAATTTCATTGCTTCATTCTCACACCCAATTTTCTAAATCCACGGGAAGTACGCAACAGGAGCACAAAATTGTTTTCTTCGCATGCGACGACTTGTAGCTTCACACTTGGGGACAAGGTGGCAGAGAGATTGTCTGCTTTCCGCGCGACTGTCTCACGCGCGGTCGGCCTCTACCGAGGCCGTAGCAAATAAGGTGCCTAGACACACGGGCTACCTTTGCCAGTGGTTATGTGTCGGAACAGGAGGAGATATAGCACTGTCAATGACTTAGAATATCGACACAGTCTTCCCAACCACACCCCTTCCAGCAAGCCTATGCTACATTTCCCGGATTCAGGTACCTCTTGCTTGTTCGGGGATCCTTTCAGGTCCTTTTAGATTGAATTCGGTCCATTCAGGACGTCCCCTTTTGCTGGGTGTTTGCAGGGAAACCCAAAGAACTGCCAAAACATTTTGGGGGTCTGGTGCCTAAAGAAGACGAGCCATGTAGGGCTAGAAGTCACGGAAATGGGCGAAACGGCACCACCCAGTCAATGTGCCTGCTCATTGGGCCCACCAAGCTTGGGAGATTTAGTTCGCAGAGGTGGGGGACTATCTATTTGATAGTCTTTGAGATCCCGAACCTGGAGCGACCATTCTTTCCGCTTAGGGTGTCGCCTTCGGATTTTTCCGGGAGACTGTCAGAGGAACCCCCTAAAATGGACTCATGTCCTTAGGGGGCACCACCCTGAAAGTTGTTGGGTCCTTCGGTTAATCCGAAGTTAACATTGCAAACACCATGCAGCAGTTCTGGTCTTAAAGTGCGGGACGCCGAGCAAACGGCGACAAAAGAAGCAAGCAAACCAGGGCCCGTGCGACCCTTCGCATCTACGAATATGATATCGACTTTTCGAACAGCACCAATGCGTCACTGCCATTAGTTGTCTTTAGCTATACATCTCTCGAAACCTTTGGGTCTTTGGTCAGCTGCAATCTCTTTGGGTCACCCGGGCGGAATCGGCTCGGACTCGTAGGAGATTCTGTTTCCCGAGCCGGATCCACTCCTTTAGTGTGGGTTGCAACCCCAAACAAGAATCAACAGTTTGTTCATCCTGGCTTCCTCAGAGACCCTTTCTTGGAGTCGCTGAAGCACGGATTCACTAGCCAAAGGCTTTATCACCTCAAATCAAAGTTGAGTTTGTATTGCAGTCGAGCAATGGATATACACGGTATTTGTTGTAGTTCTGGTGGAACACGTGGGGACCTTGCAGAACATGTGTTCAGGTTTTGGGTCTTTGCGGCTCTTGAAAAGAGAAGTCATCTAGGGCTCACTGTACTCCAGACAGCCTATCTCCAGCAGCGACTTTGCTCCTCCTGGGCCGAGTTTCAGCTTGCGCTCGCGGGATGTCCGGCATGCAAACTCGATTTCTAAGCAACCATAGTCCCCTCTCATACCAAACGTAACAAGCTTTGAGTAAAACTGGGGTCTCCAAACCAAAACGGTTTTATTTGCTTAGTGTCCACCCCAGAAGCTTCAGTTCCAAAGTGGTGATGTCAGAAAGAACAAAGAAGAGCCAAATGATCAAACAAGTCTCAGAAAACCTGGTGGGTTTGCCTCTAAATAGGGAAACCTCAAATGGTGGTTGCTCCTGTGGTTTGCCTTTGAATCCACCCCAAAAAGGGTACCCTCAACAGACGTGACCTACATGTTAGATCTGGTCTCGGTTCAAAGTTGGATCCAGCTGTTGACAAGCAGTTATTTTTAGAATTTCATTTTTTGGCAACGGACAAACGGGTGATAGAGTGATAAATGCCAGTTACAGGGCCTTCAACTTACCGGAAGTTGTCTACCTTCCTTCCGGCAATATTTCCTGTAGCTATCTCGTGTTTACGTCTCTGTTGCACAACCGATCATGGACGTCTACCGGTCTCACGATGAGAGAGGGCTGGGCCACTTCCCGATTGAGCAGCGCCAAACACTGATTCCTATTGCTTACTCTTGGTAGGTGGGTTCTTATATTTTGCTTTTGACCCATCACGGTACTCCGGACCTCTTCGCATTGTGTCCTTCCTTTTTTTGGGGGGGGGGAGGGGGTTGACTTCAAAAAACAGCTCCGCAAAGGTACCCTCCCATCCAGAAACATGATACTTGATTGGGGGTCCGTCAAATCCATTTTCCTCTAAGAGTGACCCTTTGATGGGTTCCACGTTTCTGGACGGGAGTGTACCCCCCAAGAGAAATTGGGCCTTTTAGTGACCCCTTTTTCATAGCCGTTTGTATCACCCAAGAGTTTGATCTTGACTGATTAAGAAACCTGCCGGATAGAGCGGTGATAGCCCCAACTAATTCGGACCCCCTAACAATGCACACCCCCTCCATTGATAGACAGATCAGGGAGGTTCCTACGCTGTGAGAAAAGTGCTTAGATTTACTCAAATGGAAGCTGATGCCCGGGCATATGTTGGTTAAAGTCACACACGCCGTGAGTGCAATTTGCCAGACCTCTAAGTGGCAAGTGGTTAGACTTGGATTTATTTATATTTAGTATACAGTTCCCCTCGCGTTGATCACCTAATTTGAGGGCAAACAGTATGACGAGCTCACCGGAGGTAAGACAAACCATTCATGATGAAGGGCCTTTACCTGAAGATTCCTTATTCCTCTTTCGTGACTCACAAAAGCAATTTGCCCACCAACAATTACTTCCCCATGTTCACCCCATTCATGTGTCAGGCCTCACGCCGACCAAACACCGGAGGATTCCGGTTTTTACGGATCAGATCCCAGCACCCCGCAAAAAACCGCTTCCGCTTTCACCGGCCCACCCGAAACGATCTCTTCGCGTGCCGGACGCGTCTCCCGCGCGCGGAACCTGCCTCGAACGCTCGAGTGTCAATCCTCGAGGGTCAAGCCTCGAGTCCTGTGGCCTGCCCGGGGCCTCAATCGGCTCAGGGCGATTGGTGGGAGTGGGTGCCATTGGCACGTCGCTGCCAATATTGGGGTGACGAAGTGAAAATTACTGAATGTAGACTTAATACAGGATATCTATATATATATATAATATAATACACATATATATATATTTATTGTGGACGACATATGAGAATCTGAAGATGTGTGTTGTACTTGTTTTGAGAGGATCCAAAATGGTGGTGTTCCTCGTGGTTTCCCTTGAAAACCACAAAAAAGGGGCCCTCCAAAACCTGGTAAGAAGGGTAACTGGAAGCACTGGGCAGGTTGTCTCGAGACTCAGTTTCCCTAGAGTCAAGTGGAAGCTTCAGCGAAGTGGCTACTTGTAGGTTCGGCCAAGTTAGTTAGTAAGTGGTTACCCACCTGGGTTACAACCCACTAACAGCGTAACTCCAAATAGGGGGGACTTCTAAGTGGGTTATCGCCTAGGTTGCCAGCAACTTACTAGGTTGCCCGAACACCCAACTAGTAACTTTGGCCACGACCCATCTATCCCCAAAGTCCAAATAGCATCAGACCGATTCAAGCCCTCCCGCCTCAGTGGTTTGTTTGGGGGAAGAACCCCTGATACCTTGAAGCTCGCAGCATCACCCTTTCTGCATCAGAGTTCCGACCCTTTATTTGCAGAGGTTTTGAAAGTGATCTCCATTGGTTTTGGACTTCTCAATTCAGTTTTGGTTTTGGTTTTGGACCTACATTGGGTTTGTGGACCTCCTTTTGGTCTTGGACTTCAGGATTATTCAAAATTGGGGAGAGAGTTCATCCGTATTGGGGATCCGGTCCAAAAGGGACCAAAAGGGTCTGAAACGAGAGTCCCCAAAAACGGGAAGTCGGATCGAGGAATTTATTACGTAGTCAGCATTGGTGTCGATTTTAGGTTTTGATTGAACATAGTTAGGTTCCACTTGTTGAGATGGGTTTATTCATTATTTTTTCGGGGCCATCTATTTTTCCACAAGGCCGCCTCTTGTCCGATTTCCCTTTTTCAGCCCAAACATCATTGGCTTGCCACTAGATGACTTTCCTCTGATGTGTAGGGGAAATGGGTCTGTCTCAAAACCGCTAGCAAAAAAGCAACACATGGTTTGGTTTACAAAAGAGCAACTCCAACAGGGTACCCTCAAAAAAAGACACCATGCAGGGAGCCCTGAAGTTGCTTTCTGAGTTCCCTCCAATCGAAAGGACGCGAAACGAAGCGCGCTCCAGGTGAAATCTTCCACACTGGCAAGGATGGCCACCGTATCAGGCGCCTGACCCCGCGGCCGATGTTTCTGGTTCTTTGCGTGTTGTCTGATTGCCATGGCCGGTGATTTCATTTCCTCCACCACTAGAACTGGCCTGTTCAAACTTGTGAAAGGATTTGGTCCCCAGTAGCATGGGAAACCAAAGCCCCTCACATTTGTAGGTTCCGTGTTATCTTCCCCGCTTGGAACAGTTTGTTTCTGAGAAACCTGCAAACAGATTCGGGTTTTTGGCTCTCGACCTTTGCAAGGGACCCTTTTGGACCAGTTTACTTGTCCAAAGACAATCCCTCTTGTTGACACTTCCCTTTAAGCACCAGCCAGATGGCCGTTGTTATGGCAAGCACGGTTTGAGCAGCGACCCTCATTTGCAGCCCTCTTTTGAAGCCATTCCACGCGGCAGTTCTGTTTGAAGCTCCGGAACCAAAGCTCTAGCTCTAGGGCTCCCGAAGAAAAACAAGCAATTCACTGGACAGGAGCTGCACCTCGAGGGCGATGAGTGAAATATTTTGAACCCAATAACTTGCTCAAGTCATGCAGGCCTGTCTTGACCCAGCTTTTATCCATGTTCCCCCCCCCCCCCCCCCCCATGGGGTCGGATGCTCGATTTTTGTGAGGCCTGTGCCTGGACCTCTCCTTCGCGAGCAAGCCGGGCTCATAGGCGGAAGGCGGATGCACGGTACCTGTGCCACGGTACCTGTTTTGGGGGTTGAACGTTGGTCAGCGCCAAAGGGACAAACACGATACACACGAAGATGTCTTGAACCCCACACGATGTCTTGAACCCCTCCTCTTTTTTTTCGGGAACCGCGCAGTTTATTGAAACCCTCTTGCTGGTTGCTGGAGTGCCCCTCCTTTTTTTCGGGAGTGCCCCATTCTATAGAGGCAAATTGTTTCCCACCTCACGAGGGACCACCGGAATCCACCAGGTTTGCTCCGAAAAGTTCCCTGGAAGAGCTGCCGGAAGTTCACCTGCGGTTGATTGGAGTCGACGGGTGTGAAGAACCTGACTGGGGAACCTTCCCTCTTACTCTCTAGTGACTCTAGTGAAGCTTGAGTTAGTCATACTGTGGATGGACCAAATCCATTTCGCGCCACCTAAGAAGCCACGGAAACCATTGTTTGTGGGTATTTACAGGGCAATCATCAGACACCAGGGTTTCTTAGGTGGTGCGAAATGGAATTGGCCCATCCACCGTAGGGAAGGCCATTCTTCCCAGTGACAGATGTGGGTGTGATCTTTTCATGGGGAAAGAGGACCCTTTGGGCATCATTTTGGGCGCGACTTCAGGTCCATCCACTTTTGAGGTGCCAGTTGCAAATCCCTCGGCTGTTTGGGAGAGAGATAGCGCTTTGGGCCCTCGCTTGGGTACCCTTTAGAATCATTGAAGCGGACAAAAGGCCTAAGAAGTTGTCCAAACACTTCATGCCTTGGAACTTTGGTGGATCCAACTTAGAGAGTGCGATTCAGGCCCCCAAAAAGGGCCGCCATTCTGTCAACAAAGTGTTCACCATTCTATCAACCTTCTCATTTCAAGATCGAAGCTATGGGTCACAGTTCTGTCAACATTCTCATTGTTCTCAAACGCCCCTCATTTGACCCCCAAACCCCTCCTCCTCCCTTGGGTGAACTGACGCCAAGGAGTCCCGTCCCTGGGAAGTGCAAAGCCGCGTACTTCCACGAACACTTTCAGGTGACAAGGCGGGTACTTCCTGGAACGCC
The DNA here is from genome assembly GCA_963377175.1 of Effrenium voratum. Taxonomy (NCBI): domain Eukaryota; class Dinophyceae; order Suessiales; family Symbiodiniaceae; genus Effrenium; species Effrenium voratum. The sequence continues at coordinate 722,447 of CAUJNA010001835.1, read as the reverse complement.
CAAGGGCCCGCGGAGAGCGACATGGCTGGGACTCCCATTCCGGAAACCCACCCCTCTAGGTCTTTTTGGGGGCCAAACAGGAAGGACGTTTTGACATTTCAGGGATACCATCTTTAGATGATAATATCAGCTTCCAATTCATCTCGACCAATCAAGTTCCACGCTTAGTTCCCTGCTTAGTGGGACATTAATTCGTTCATGGGGCATTCCTCTTCACGTCAGTATGGCCCAGGTCAATCCAAAGCTAGCATTGTGTGGTAGGAATTGATGCTCCTTTAGTCCTTTTATGTCCTTTTGTATCTGTCCATCCAGGATCAATCGCTCGCCTTGGCCCCCCGAAATCGCCCTCCTTGGAAAACCCTGGCTCCATCTTTGACGTGGACGGTGCTCATTTTGTGAGGGAAGTCATTAGGGGGACTCACCCTACACCAGATTCCACTTTCTGGGGACATCCGAATCGCTTTTTTCGGCAAAGCAGTCGGTTTGCTGGGTTGCCGTGGCTGAAAGATGAAAGCCCAACTGGCTGGGTTTTGGGTGGACGAATCGCACAGCAGGAATTGGTTATCTGTTTTACCACACAGCGAGCTCGGGAGGTTTCCAGACAGCGAGCCAAGGGCAGACAGTTGTGCAACGATTTCGTTTGGCTTCGTTCTTTTCCGCCCCGAAAGCCCTCCTATCATCCATTCCGCGCTGGAGGAATAGTGTCCATGTCGCTCACCGGCAAGAGTGCTTGGAACGTTGTGCATGTTCAACGAAACCCCTGCGAATGGCTTGCGCTTTCTCTCAGCCAAGCAAAGGGCTCAACCCCTTTTCAGACCTGGTTTGAAGTGCTGGTTTATTCTTACCGAAGCTTCTTGCGCATTTCTGGAGGTACGAAGTGGACAAAACGGGTTTGATGGGGCCACAGGTCACCACCCTGTATGCCAAACCACCAACTTGATAGGACAGGTACTGTGGTCGCCCAGCTAATCTAACGGGACCTCAAAAAGGAGGTCCCTCGACCCTTCAAGGGTCCGCACTCTGATGCTTGAAGGCCCTTGAAATGAGGTCCGGCACCACCAATGGAGATCCCTTTCCAATGGAGGGTATGATGCCTAGGCCGAGAGAGAAAGAATCTTTAGATAAGCCCAGGTGGTATCCCAAACGGCCCTCGGAACCCTCCGAAACCCTACCTGAAAGCTGCGCCAACCCACCCCGACCAGTCCTATCTGGGCAGAGACCGTGGTGGGAACTGCTTGATTCTCATTGGTCCTTTGATCACCAAAGCTGGGTGACACCTATGCCCAAGGCTATGATGCCTCCGAGAAAACCAAAACTGACAGCGGCTGGTGAGCTTTATCCTCTTGAACGCTTCGTATCATGTAAGGTGTTGTTTGCTTTGGAGGAGCCTTATTCCCAACCACGAGTCTGCTGCAATGTTGACACACGTTTGTGCGGCAAAATCAACATATTCACGGCCCATTTGACCAGAGGGCTTCTCCTTTGTGGATTGTATGGACTGTTGCGGCTGCGTTGTTCGTAGTTTGCCGACTTCTTTGACATCCCGTAGCACTCTTCGGCACTGGACCCTGGATTCATTTATGACGCGAGAGGCCCCTGGGCCACGGCGGCTTTGGGCAAGTCTTTTGCTGCCGGGGACCCACGCAGGGCTGGGGCTTGGTCGGGGTCAGCTGGCTTTTGCCAGCAGATGGCGATTTGGTCACAGATCCTTGGACTTGAAAGCTTCTTGGTTGAAACTTTGTGGATCTTCCGAATGGGACCCACAAAAAGTGAAGCTCACGCTACAGCTGCAACCGAATAGGCAACATATGTATCCTTGGGTTGGTTTTGAAGGGAAGCCAAAAGGAGACCTAAAGGAAACCAAAGGTTTGTTTCTTGCAATTTGATCGTTCCATTTTGGGGGGAAAGGGAACCCGCAACTTGTGAAGGAAGATCTCCATTTTGGGGGAATGGTACCCTCGAAAGATCCTGTGCACAGTATCTGCGAAAAGTGAACGAGCTTCCCTGGGATGCGAATTTCAGTTCTGCTACAAGGGGGGGAATGGGGGGTGGGGGGGGCTATAGGGCTACTTGGATGTTCAATCAACTTGGTAAGTAGATTGCCATGGTAAGGGGACTAACCCAAGTCACAAACACGGTTATATCCAACTAAGTTGGTTGAATATCCAGGTAGGCTAATTCTGGATAAGCCCAGGCAAAAGGATAAGCTCTCTCGACCTTGTGATAGGCCCCCCAATTCTCGCTCCCCTCCGAATCGTTTCGGCCGCTCCGAATCGGGCCCCTTTCAAGGAGCAGGCCACATTTTTGATAACCCGGGGTTCATGAAGTAAAAGCCCTCCCATTTGAAGCCTTCAAACTCGCAGTCGGCGAACTCGCCGACAAGCTCGAAATCGTCAGACGCCAGGCAAGGCCCCAGACGGGGAGCACTATGCGGTGAAAACTGTGCGCTACAAACCAGGCCGGCGGTTGAGAGGTCAACCAAAACATCGGCGCAGCTAACAAGCTGAACCTGGCCGCGGTTTCTTTTTGACGTCCCTCTTTGCACCATATGAGAAAATTGGGTGCCTTCCGTGCCAAGATGACTCTGCTTCTGGACTCAAACTTCTTTGGGCACTGCACAGGGCCCAATGGCCCACCCATTTGCTGGTTGAAATCTCCGACGAGTTGTAACTGAACGTATTGGTTGGGCCCCCAAGGGTGTGCTCTAGCAGCTCCTTTGAACTGGGGGCAGCCTTGTGCTTCCCCCACTGCAGGCTGCGGGGTGTTGTTTTTGCCCAAGTGGTAAGTGCTTTTGGGGAACCCGTTTGTCTCATGGCTTTGTGGGGGTTGTAATTAAGGTTGCCAACTGTGCTTGGTTCGAGGGGGCCGAGCCCAGGCAGAAATGTTGGAATGTCATCTTTCTGGGCGAACAAGCTCGGCTCGGCCTCATGCCAAACATTGGAGTCTTTTCTTGCCTGTTTTGACGTGTTATTTTTTTTTAACGTGTGGGTTTTACTGCAACAAAAATGCGGTAAAAAGCGCAACACCTGGCTAGGGCATCAAAGTCGGAATCTGGTTGGCTCCTTGTTGAGCCCACTTGAAGGACTTTGCACTTGAACCCCCCCCCAAAAAAAAGATCCCTGATATTTTGGAGCACTTTCGCCCCTGGCTCAAAAAATCACAGCGCATGGATTGGGCTTTCAAAGAGCTCCAAAGTGGAGCTATGTTGGCGATCCAATTGTTGGGGGCTTCGGTTTTCCGTTTCCCTTTGAGACACCTCCTATGTTTGGCTTAGCCTGTGTCTGATCTGTTGATTGCTCGCCGATGCAATGATCATTCGAAGGGATGCCTAGCCCGAACTTTCCAATTTGGTTTTTAGTGGTGTGTGTTTGAGGTTGTGAGGCGGTTGTGGGCGACATGAGGGTAGTTTTGGAGTGGATTTGATCGGGTTTTGACCGTGGAAAACGGGTAGGAGCCTTGCTACCTCCTGTCCCTTGAAAAGAACACAAGGCAAGCACTTCTAGTTCTGTTACTCATGCGACAGAAATGTGATACCAAACAAATTTACGTTAGCAGAGCAGTAGGGATTGGAATCAACCAATGTGAGGCGCTGAGACCAATGTGATCCGCGAGGCTGGATGTTGTGACCATGGCTCTCCGGAGTTTTCAGCTGCAATGGCACGTCTAAAAGCCATGGGTTTTATATCATTGATTTCTATTGGATTGGACCTTTGGATTCTTTAACTTGTTTTGCGAACTCTTTGTACCACCAAAAGTTATACTCGCTTCTTGCAGCAATTGCATCCTTCTCCTTTGTGGACCTCAGGAAATTTCGCCGAAGCCACTAACATACTGTGGATGGACGAAATCGTGGGAAACCATTGGTTGGTATTTGCAGGGGAAGCATCATTCCAGGGTTTCTTAGGTTGTGCGAAATGGATTTCGTCCACCTGTCGGATGGTACCTCGAAGATCAAACTCTTGAATGGACCACCGGGGCAACGGTGTGAGGGTAGTTCTTGAAAAGGGTTTGCAGTCAAGTTCGGAATACTCCGAAACAAGTTTTGGTTTTCCTCTTGGTTTTCAACCAACATAACCAACCTAAAAATCGGTACCCTCAGAAGAGCGCGTTATTTGCGCGTTCCGGGGCAGACGCGGTGCTGAGTTGGTGAGCTCGAATCCTTTCTGCCACATTGGGCAAGTCAGCATGCCTTTTGCCTGGTGGGCGGCCCGTAGAAGTCAAGAGCCCATCCCCATCCCTAACAGCCACCCCCGGACTTCCAGAGCTCTTCCAGAGCCCAAAAACCGCCACCGGACCTGCTCCCCCACAAACTGTTTGAGAGGCCGTCTCGCTTTCAGCTTTTTCACCTTTCCGGCCACCGGCGACCAGTCACGAGCCGCGTGTGGCTGGCCACGGAAGACAGAAGGCTGGTCTACAACTTGCAGTCTGACCCTTTAGAACTTTAGGACCCAATTTGCGGAATGGGCTGTGTGCTACCGAGCAGTGACGGACATACAACATACTTGATCAAAACACGTTCAATCTGTCCAGAGGTGCAGTTGGGTGTCGTCAAAACAGGTGTGCCTGTTTTTCTAGTTAGGGGACCCCCCCCTGCAGTTGAAACCAAACCCAAAACACGTACCAGTACCCTGCCAATTTGTTGTGTTTGCGGATCCGAAACAATGGCTCACGCTTGTTCAAACCATTCCTCAGTGTCATTCCGCGTGGCTTAATTCCAACTAGTCTTGATCAATGTCCCTTTCTCGCCTTCTGAAAAATCGCCCCAGCTAGGTCCTCTTGGTTCCCACCCTAAGCCATCATTGGACCCTCCATTGAAGGGCTTAGGACGTACATTGAAAGGTTTTGGGCCTCATTTAAAGCATCTTTTTAGGGTGTTTTTTGGGATGTTCGACTAGTGCTCTCACTGACAGACTGAACAACGACAGTACTGAATCTTTTTTTTGTTCTGTGTACCTTGATCTTGTCACCAAAAGTGGGCTGACTAGCGCAGTAGCCGGCCCACTTTCTTGCAAGATCAAGCAATGGCAAACGCTGTTCAGGTCCTGTGAGGCATCCGGGGCATCTTACGGTTTGCCTTCGGAGAGCTTGGAGAGCTTGCGTTTGTCCAGATTCAGCTGACCTTTCCTTTTCCGCATTTTGCATTTTCTGGTTCCTTCCCTTTTAAGCCTTTTGCATTTTTTCTTTGTTTGATGTCCTTCCTTGCTGCCGCGGATTCTGTTTCCCTTGATCTGCCCTTTGAGTCGCCAGGCACAGATCCTCGCGGTGCTGCGTCATCCCAACATCGTGCGCTGCCATCACGCGTGGATCCAAACCGACACAGACGGAGGCCTGGGACCCTGGGTCCCTGGTGCTCAGGGTGGAAGATGGGTTCGTCTTTGTGCGGGTTCCTCTTGATTTTCCAAGCACAGCAACCACACAACTGGTACCGTCCATACAGTTGACTTTATGTGGTTTCAGGTTTGGATTTGTTGTCCATTTCCAGCAACAAAAACAATGGGCACTCTTTGTCAGCCTGAAGTGGTAGGGTGGATGCCAACCTATTTGCAAGTAAACCACCCACCATCAAACCATGGTAAATCGCAGAGTCCCTGCTCCCTTCCTTGCCAATCTGAGGGGCATCCACCATTGTTGCGTTCTGGGGAGAAGTGGGGGCTTGCCCTTTGTGCGACACCGGCGTTCCTATTTGGGTTCCTCTCAGAATTTGGAGCCGCAAAGTGGTTGGTTTCCTTTTGGTGTCCTAACCAGAACGGCCCAAAAAAGGGTCCCATGTGCCGTAAATGTCTCAGGTCCTGGAGCTTGTTGTGGGAAACGGCCACCGAAAAGGGCCATACATGGGGTATGTACGTGAAAATAGGTGGATCACAAGAATCTAGGTGTCCTTTTGGTTTCCCTGTATGTAACCCCCTGCACCCCACACCCACCCCCAAGAAAGAAGAAGAAGAAGAAGAAGAAGAGAGCAACTCCCCAAGCCAAATAAAAGAAGAAGCGGATAGCGCCAGAAAGAACGGAGCCCTTCACTGAGCCTTTCGTTGGCATTCGAATCGGCCGATTCGACTCAGCCTCGGCTTTTGATAGACGACCGATTGGAAGGCCGATTCGAGGAGCACAAGAAACCACCAGCCGAAGGTTTTTGCAGGTTTCTCGGGCGTTTGCCCCCCTCGTGTTTTGGGCAGAACACCGAGTCAGGTTTCCGGAAGAGGCGGACGACATGGAATGTTTTGGACGGCAGACAATTGGGCAGAAAGCCGAATCTCTTTTTCCAAGAGGGGCGGACAATATGCAAGAATTGGGATGGCAGAAAAACAAATCACATGTCTAACAGCGGATAAGATGGATACAACAAGCCCAAGGTTTGGGGTTCGGAACCAAACTTGCAACGTGTCGACCCCGGTGATTGGCGAACCGTTCGGCGGCCCAGTGGCGATGTGTGCATCAAGTGCAGAAAAGCCCCTCGCAAAATTGGAAACCCCTGCTATCAAAGGTGCATACATGGAAGTGTTTTGTTTTGAGGGAACCCTTTTCGTTGGTTTCAAAGGAAGGCCAAGAGGGCAACAGTGTTTGGAGGTCCCCCAGAAAGCGACACACCCACATCTTGGGCTTCCATCATGGCTGGTCTTGGACCGAATCGCCCGAAAGGAGAGACCTAGAAACACACGGTTGTCCATTAAACCGACAGGTTGGACCCTTTGCAGGGAAGAGCAACCCAGCGGCCCCTTTTGAAAGCTTGGTGTCTGCCTTCACCAATCGAATCTCAATGCTGCGGTTTTGGTTTTTCAACTGGCTATGTTTGGTCCAGTTGGGATTTTGGACCCCCCCCCAAAAAAAAAGGGTCCCACTTCCCAGTCTAAGGACTTAAGTGGCTATGAGCTTTAACCTGGAACCACCTCAAAATACCTCAAACATAGTTGGGTGGACATGAATTCTGATCCAAATGATGTCCTCCTAAAAGTCCTAGAATTCACAACCTTCTGTGATACCACTGATCAAACTGGCCCATTTACAAGAGCCACCGTTGGTTGTGCGAGGGAAAGCTGTTTAGTCCCAGAGTTTGAAGACGGGATATGACATGGGAAAGACGCCATAACCCAAAACCCTTGTTTTGTAGGTTCCACATCAAGTATCATCACGCCCCGAGCAATCGCAGTCCGCTTCCAACAGGCTTCCTTGGACCTTAGGAGCTTTATAACTTTGGGTATGGGGACCCTCAGGCGGGCACCTGAGCCGAAACGTCCATTTGAAATCAATATGGGGGGTTCTATTTCACCCCGTTTGTGTTTAGGGGAATCTATCACTACTGGAATGTTTCTACTTTTTGTTCCAGGAGACTCCAGCACATTGAGGTACAGGTGGGGATGTATGTGCAATCATGAGGTAGCAGCACCAACTTAGTAAGTAGGGTACAACTGTGGTCATAAGGGTACGATCCCAAGATACAACAATGGTTATT